>MU912048.1:51105-95958 GCA_036418165.1 Cooperia oncophora
ACTGCGTCCGTGCCAGCCGCTCCATTTTGAAGCGATGGCATCGACGAAAGTGCCCTCGAAAACTGGCAGGGAGGCGAACTCCGCAATGACATTGCCTGTATAATTTTGATCTGCATACGCCTCTCCGTATAAAAAGAAAGCCTTTGTTTGAAAAATGTGACGCAGAACTTTCCCGCCAACCTAATAATGTTTAAAACCAATCCCTTCAGTCCTCTCGACCGCATTATTTTTTGAAGTACAGCTAACATCAGACCTCCACCTTACTGGGCACTTGAGTGCAAGGTACATTGGTAAACACCGCTTCCCTCACTATAGTGTAGTTCTGCGGACGGTTTGGACAAGAATCGCGTCAGCGGTTTTGAGTTGGTGCGGTGCCAAAATTGTTCACAGCAGTTATGTTAAAGGCGAACAAATGCCTTATGACTTATATCATATCGTGTCGTTTTCCACTACTGTTCTGTCGCGATGCGCGCTTCAACAAGAAGCAAGAGAACAGCCACGGGGAAGTGACACACTTATTGCTGCTTGCACATCACCCTAACCTTCCTCTGCGCCGAACTAGAAAATTATCTGAAATTATACTCATTTCAAAATATAGTTTCTACACAAGAATCATTTTGAACTTCAACAAGCAACACATGAAAATGAAAGTAACAATGATAATAATCAGTTATGAATAATATAAAAACAAAAAATTAGGAAAAATTAATACGTTTTAACGAAATAAACAACGAAAAAAGTATGAATGAAGATATTAAAATCACGACTTTTTTAGAATGTACAGTCCTTATCATTAGCGGATCGGGGCGTGTCAGGGCGGCTGCGTTTGGCGCGGGTACGAAGTTCGTTCTGCCCACAAATTGTGAAGCGTGCAACTGATATACTGTATTATTATCTTCGTATTACTCTTCTCTACAACTTTTTCGTCGCATTCTCGTTTCAACAAAAAGGCCCTGAAGAACGGCTTCCACAGTGTGCACAACTCATGTCTGTGACACGCCACCCACCAGTTTCGCAATGATGAGGACTGAAGTTCTTTTCTTTTATACGACCACAATCCAGTCACCATTGTGGTAGAGCAAGCAGCCGAATGTCGGGCTCATCCGCCGGTCCTCACACCCCCCCAACCCCCCCCCCGACAGATTGCGATATTATGAACTTTTACATATACAGGGGGTAATTCCATGCAAACGCATTGGCGCTGCGACTTCGCGCGATTGGACGACGTATATGCGCGCCGTTCGAAAGCAACTCAGACCAGCTCCGCAAGAGCCATCGTAAGCTTCCATAACTTCCGCGGCTGACAAATTGTTGTCCGGCCTGACCACTGTCGGTCGTGCAAGATCATATCGTACCCAAATGGCTACGCTTGCCTGAATGGAAATAGAATGCATGAGTGCTCCCAAAAAAGGCTGATCAACGGCGTACCCTATTTCTTTATGTAGAATGCTGCAAACCGGTGTGTTTCTCTGCATCGTTTACCTGAAGATTCCGGCAATGAAAGGCCACGTTTCATTTGGCTTTCTGACGGCGAAGCCTATCTATACTTCCTCCAAAATATTTACGCAAACAGGTGCGCGCATATTTCGCTGGAATAGTGGACTTATAGGCTGACTGGCCTTTCATAAATATTTAGGAAGTAGCTCCTTTCATTGCTTGATCGTTAGTCGTGAAATATTTTCTTCTTTGCGACTTGCCATGATTTCTTGCGACGGCGTTTCTCCATCAGCCGGCTTGCCGACATGTGCTGACGCTGGTCGTTACCAACTTTGCCAATATTTGAAGTCATGTTTGTGCCTCGGCAGGGATCGAGACTCGTGGCTTCGGAGTGTGAACATGGTTTAACCTCTTAACCATTCGGCTTTCCACCTTGATCGTTATGAAATAATGCAGGGAAACACCGATTTCAACATTCCGGCATAAAGCATTATGCATGAACTTTTGCCATTGATTAATCCGTTTTTGGGGACCACGCCATGCATTCTACTTCCATCTGCGTACCGTAGCATCCAAATCGAATGCTGAACATGGTATATAGTCACTTTCATGGCGCAATCTATGTAAATGGTCAGTGTTTTTTACCCTCAGATGGCCGGCACACCGAGATAGAAGGCGCATTACTCTTCTGCGAAAAGAACTTGTATGTAGATCATCGGCGGCTCTTCAGCTACGTGGTCCGCTTTTAGCCACCGAATACAATTTCTCTAGAACAACTCAGACTGTTGCTGATTACTATGTGCTTTGGGCACTCCACACTTTGCACAAGCCGACACCACCACGGATTCTCGCAATCCAGCATCGATTCTCCACGTTATGCATTGCGATGACTTTAACGCGCGACGACCGCAGCGACAAGCATGGACCCAATCACGCGCGTAGTGCGCAAATCCCCACCCCCATTATCGATTCGTGAGCCGCTGCGCTGCCGGCCAGACACGCTCACGACACCCGACGCTATATTGGAGGCCACGCCATTATTGATTGCCACGACCTAAAGTTCCTATAACAAAACGTGGACATTCTTATGACCCTCTTTTTTTATCATTCAGTGGAAGTGCTCGGCGGGCACCTACGAAGGGGCGGCGCACAAGCCGCCAGCAGCCAGACAGGGGCGCGAAAACTGAGCGTTTGCACGCGCATCAATAGTAGCGGGTTTCGAGCCACCATTCTTCGATGTCGTGTTGTTACCTCTCTCTTCAATCGTCTTTATTTTTGGGGGGACTGTGCTTTCTCCTCCTTGTCCTTCCATTGCCATGGCTTTTGATTCACAGATACGTGTTTCTTGTTTTGTTCATTTTTCTTTTTCCTAAAGTTGCCTGTCAAGGGATGTCCTCCGACTTCAGGAACACTGCATTCATATTTTTTATTATTTGTCCAACCTTCTTCCAAGGACGGTTTTTGGTTCCCCGTGTTGCATTATCCCGAATTTTCTCAGCGAGTTGATGAAGGTTTTTCAAAAAATTTACCTCTCAGAACAGAGAGAATGGCGGACAACGGCTAGCCGAGGCACCTGCTGCAGGAGATTGCTGAAGTAGCAGTATATCAAACTAAAAGTTGTTGGACAGGTCGCGTATTGATTAAAAAACAGTGGAGTCCAGCCTAAGAGAGGAGTTGAAGGACGTTAAGATCACACAGAAATTGTCCATGAGAGGGAGGATTTTGAGGGGGGGGGTACGCGCAGCTCTGTGACTGAGCCAGTTTCCTCTTTTCAAAAAGAAATGATTTACATTGCGAATATCTTTAATTACCCAAAAGAATCCCTTCAAGCGATCTTCCCTTCCCGCATGCTCACGTGCGCCCAAACAGTTTCTTAGTTGTGCGAGAAAACATGTGACCCTCGTTTTCTTCATGTCTTGTTAAAGTGAGTTCACCATGCTTATTAGGATTCGAAGGGGAGTCACTTCCGCGTTTAAAATGGAACTGCCATGGGCCAAGTTAAAGAAGAATCTTTATGCGTGGATCGCCACCGGAGTTGCTGATCTTCATTGCGGGGAATTTGTTTTCCATTACCATCTGATTTTTTTTTCTTCGGTTTTTTTCCTGAATTTGCTTAGAAGAGCAAGGTAGGTTCATCCCCTTTTATAGGCAGTACTCTTAAATATAGAAAGCCACTAAGGCATTTCACACTGCGACCCTGACGAACCGGTTGGGAGAAAGCAGAAAGATGTCAATCGCATCCGAGAATCGCCAACAGCTAGTTCACCGAACCGCCGCCGATTCGGCGGATTGCGGCGAAAAGCCAATAAGTGCCTTAGCCCGATTTCGGCTGGCGGAAAAACGCCTGGGCGATCGAGCTAGTTTTCCCGTCGGAAGTGCGAAAAACGTGCGGTTCGCGAAAACACCCGTCGATTCGTATCAAACCTTGGCGCCGAACGCTGCGTTCCAGAGGGGAAAACTGGTTCGCACACTGTGAACAATGCCTAACGCTGTGTTATAGTGCTTGTGTTATGCGTTATCAAAACACTCAGGGGCGATTGCTGCAGAAAAATAGGAAATGGAAGTTGTAAAAATCATGGCTTGTTCCTGCAGGATCGATTAACTATGGCTTACGAAAGGCATTGCGTTGACAATATATTCGTTGTTCATTGACGACACCTAAATTGCTCTGTCACAAATAGCCGAAAGTCATCGTTGATTACTGCCTTCAAGATATTTGGCCGCGGAAAGGCGTTCCTGGGTGATTGCTATAGCTTTCTTCAAGTTGGCCCACCTTGAGAACGGATAGAAAATGGCCAAGAAGCACATGGTGTGATTGTTGCCTCAATATTCTTTCAGGGTATGGGAAATGATGGGAATGCCATGATTTATTGTCCAGAGCATGTTACGGAATAGAGCCCAATATTCACTACACGTTTGTGAGTTCTTCCAAGATCTGTTACAGCTGGAGTAAGGGTTAACGGACAAAGCTACTTCGAATACCATCTCCGAATGAGACCGTATAGTGAAGGCTGATGATTACATATTTCCATTTCACTTCACAGTGTCAGCGCACTAGTTGCCAGCCTTCGGTTGAAGGACGAATTTGGCTTTGCTTATTAGCGAACTGGGCAAGCAGGAAGCCTTTGGAAGACGCTATTGTACTGCTGACGGAAAGTGTTGTCGACCATTATTTGGATGGACAGCAAACTTCGCGCTTTTGCTCCGATCTTCCATACAATTTCAACTCCATCCCTTCGAAGTATCAACTTCTGCCACCATCGGCATCCCCTCATTTATGTACGACTTACTTACCCTCAACTCTATCCTTGAAGAAGCCTTCTTCTCCACAATTCTTTTAATACCTTTCAATGCTTCTGCATGGAGTTGTCTCTGTCTGTGCTGCAGGGTTCAGCAGTAAGCTGTACAAAAGGTTGCTGGAAATAATATAACCTCTGCTTAACCGATCTCAGAGATCTGCCATAGCACTGCCGCAACTCTTTTCCATGATAGCCCTACACTCCCATAGGTGCTCAGGATGGTGATGTGTAGATCTAGGCTGCTATTATAGTGTGCCAATGTGGAAAAATCAGTAGATCAGGGAGACCATCTATCCTGTGCCACTTGAATATAGGTACAGGTGTCCAAAAGTTCTGCGCAAATTCGGATAGAAACTTTTCGTTCTTTATTTTTATGTGGAAAAGCAAACACGTTAGGGTTATATGGGAATATCACATCGGTCAAATAAACGTTCTACGGCTTTCTTGCCACGCCGAACCGATTTCGTGGGTCGACATTTCACGCCTTTGCTTCGAATTAGGTGAGCAGTTCTTGAGCAGCGACCAATCTTCAGCTGTCTCCATTTGATCGTTACGTCAAGAAGAAGCGGTATGTAGTACCGAAACAGTACGTGTAAGTGTTGATGAGACCAGCGAAGTTGTGATTCCGCGGGCCGTGAATGACGTAGATTGCCAGAGCCGCAGGGTTGGTTGCGTTGACCCAATGTCTATCCCATACATAACCCTATCCTTTGCTGCCTTATCTCTCAACGCAAATTCATCTCTACTTTGATCCAGAACTTTTTGCCTGGTTCCTGAATTTCGCGCAGCGCATAGGTGGTAGAGATGGCGCTTTCGGATATTGGGGAAATCCCCTAAAGTATTGTTCTGGAGACGCTTTTGTTCTTTAAATTTGAGAACAATGAACGCCATTCTTGTGGCATAGGCATTATCTTCTCGAGAGGCGTTCACGTAATCTTCTCAGGAGGTCTCGGCTTCAAACATTCTCTCTTGAATCATCACCTCCCACCTGATGCGTATCAAGCGTTTTGCATTCGGGCGCGCTATCCCGGTACGTGACAAATCCGGTCAAATGGCCGTCATGTCACAGTTGTAACTCGTATTAGTGCACATCAAACAAAAATGTTGTTAGCTCGTTGACCGTTTGTAGAGACGGTGATAATTCTGTTTTTCCAGTTTGCTATTCGATGGAACGCCGTCATTAACGACGATGAACTCCAAAAACTGGCAAATGGAAAGAAGGATGACCCGTCAATCGATGGGTGCGTGATCACATTTTATAGTTTGTGGTATTGTTATATCAGGGTTTGGCAGATGAACTGTTATAGTTGAACAGCACTCGTTTTCATGTAGAATTAAGAATAATCATAAGAATTGCCCAGGTCTATCAGGCAGCAACTCGGTGGCTCATGTTGAACTCATTCTCATGCTTAGTATCACCCCGTACTTCGTTTGCCATCTCGATGTTTTCTTTGATTGTTCCATTCTATTCTTCCTTCATGAAAATGTTAACGGACATGTACAGAACGGCCTCCTAACTCCATCTATTTTGGTTCACTTTGTTACCGCCGATATTTTGTTCCGTAGCAGAATCATACGTCGGTATTTTATGGAATAAACAAGTGGCGAAGGTGTGACTTCGGTGCCCACTTTTATGTCGGCTCGCAGGGTTTTAATTCATAGGGTTCATATTAGTTATTTATTACATGTTCGTTGTGCTTTAAAATAATTTTGGGACACCAGTAGCACAATAGCGGAATAAGACTTTCATGCGATTTTAATGGATTACTTCAAACAGTACTGCATTGCGCCTGGCCGAGCAATGTTTCGAAAACAATTGACAAAACTCATCTAGGAACTGGCCCACCGAAAACTATGTACAAGCCAAATTAGTAGAACGCTTACATAGATTCCATCACAACCGATCTCAGCACTACACTAGGATTCGTCGTTGCGGTTGCAGACGTCGAGGCAATTTAGGTTCATTGACTTTTGAGTGGTCCCTGTTTCGTCCAGGAAAACAGGAGCAGAGGTCACACAGAGTTTCGTGAACGATAGGATTTACTCTTTTCTAAAAAACCGCAAACTTTGTTGTGCCCCCGCTATAGCGAAAATTCTCCATATCACGGATTTTGGTCCGGAATGCTGCTTCGCTTCGACAAGAGTGTACTTTCCATTACCATTGCCCACATGACAATGGTGTGAAGTCATCGCCGATTGCATCAGTGCCGTTTTGGAGCGCGGCAACCGTTCTACTTCCCATTTTAGAATCGTACTGGCTTTTGAATCTCGCACGCCATACGGCTCTGATCATTTCCTGAAAATACGACCAGCCTAGTTCCCTCTCAAATACGACCCCTCCTACGATAGATTTTCCCCACTTCCTAATTTCCATTTTTCAGCCAAAGAATATTCCGTCAGCGTGGGGTAGGCGGGGAGCCTCGTCAGGGATGCTAACTATCAT
Organism: Cooperia oncophora; assembly: GCA_036418165.1. NCBI lineage: Eukaryota > Metazoa > Nematoda > Chromadorea > Rhabditida > Trichostrongylidae > Cooperia > Cooperia oncophora. The sequence continues at coordinate 58,285 of MU912048.1, forward strand.
TTTTCAACTATCGGAAATAGTAGTTGTATAGATCATATGGCAGTCCCGCTCACAACAATAGCTAAATACGTACAATCCCCTCCCTATACGTCGTAATACAAAGAAAACCAACTACCAAAAACCTTTTCTCCACTTCATAATACGATCCTCTTTTCCTCACGGTCAGATACGAGACCCCCCGTTGCGATCATCACAACGATTGCTTGCCCTGTATTGAATGCGATGTGGCCCATACAATGATTTGCGGGGGCCAGCCCATGTACGAGTCAGTGTTGATATCCCAGACGAATCTGTGCTACGTCACTTGTCACGGAAAGTAGAAGGCCTGGTTGGCCTGGGCGTAAGTCGACCCAGGAACTGAACTCAGGGCCGCGCGAATAGTAAGCGTGCCACTACACAACCTCGGCTCCCACTGCCCACATATCGACCTCCAACACCCGTGGGAAGGCTGCAGCAGTCGTCTTCTATTTGTGATAAATGGGAACTGAGGCAAGGGTGCGCTAATTAGCCTCTATGGAATGCGTCAGGCACCCGATTTCCATTCAAAACTGAATTAACATGTTGAAACTGTATTGACATAAGATTGGGAACGCGTACGCGGCGTTAAACAGCAGTTATCATAATAAAAACAGCTTCAAAAACTGTATTGACATCTATAGAAATATGAATCTAACTTATCCCTACACGGCAGTCTACTAACGATGCCTGGTACCAATGAATGAATAGTTGATAACGTCGTAATCAGTCTGGGCGGAATGAACCCGCTTCCGGATACCCCGTTCTACCAATGGTGATCGGATAGTGATCGATTTGAAAGTAGAGATAGAGGTTTATTAATAATAAGTGATATCACAGTGAAGTATTGCCGTGGAGCCATGGAAGATTCAGGTTAGTGTTTGTTGAGGTGATTAGAGATACTCTTCTTGATTGTACAGTCATCAAACACTTCCGATGACATGAAATGCTCGATTTCCTCGACTGTTCTCGGTACGTCACTCATGTTTTCATTGCCCTTCTCCCAAATGATTACGTCGTCTTCAATACGAACCTAAGCAAAGGTTTCGTTTGATAATAAATTGTTTTGGGCAATTAAATTGAAACGTACCCCTCCTTGTCCACGATATTTGTCGATTTCACTCTTCACCATAAACTTTGCCAGCTTTGGATCCTTCAAAGCGGCGTCGAGTAGTGTGTCAATGAAGTAACAGCCGGGTTCAATGGTAATCACCTGAAAGATTCCCTTTCTGGGCGAATCTGTGTCGAAAATCCCCTGAATTCCCTACCATTCTTTCCTTTAATGTCCTAGTGGTACGCAGGCACTGGAGTCCAGGCAGCTGTGAGCGCGGTAAGGCATCCTAGCAAGAAATTTCTAGAGATGCAACAAATTCGTCAGAAAATCAAAGACTGTGAAGCAGAAAGTACTCCGAGATATCCACCGCAGTCATGCACATCGAGACCAATCAAATGACCAAGGCCATGAGGCATGAACACAGCTCCTAGTCTTGCGTTGACCATCTCGTCGATGTCACCTGAAATAAGATAACTAGTCACCACAAGTATTTTCGATGGGCACCGATTTGAAGGTACTGTACTGTTCAATACGAACCTGTTAGTAGCCCTGCTTTTTGAAGGTGTGTAAGTATTACTTTCTCTGACAGAATATGCATGTCGGTCCATCGAACTCCTTAAACATTGTTTGGGAATGGGTGTTCATAAAAATAGTGCAGAAGAACTTACCTGGCTTAGCTGCTTTAAACACTGCTAGATTTGCTTCGAGAACAGCGTTGTACACTATTTTCTGCTTTTCAGTGAATTTTCCGTTTGCAGGGAATGATGTGGTAACATCGGAGGCTACAAAGGGAGATTTTCTCGCGGAGATTGTAAATAGGAATGGGAATAATACATGATTTTGGCGCAGTCCGGCAAGGGGCGAATGGTGAGGGGGATTTCGCACTTCCTCTTATTCACTAGTTCCGGCTTACAAGTCTTACTCTGGTGAAACCTGTGAACTCTTGTCATGGTGGAGCAAGCTCACCATGGTGAATCGTATTTGTATGGTATTTAATTGCTTTACAAGAGTTGACAGGCACTTTTTACAAGAGCTGACAGGTGAACCAGGGCACATCATTGGTTGGGGATTTTGGGTCGAGTCCATACGACCCCCCCCCCCCCCCTTAACGGGGTTGGTACGACCCCCCCCCCCTCCTAGCTCTCTGCCCTCCTCATCAAGCTGTCGAGCGGGACGTGATGAGGAGGGCAGAGGAAATACGACCCCCCCCCCTCAACAACGGGCAAGTACAACCCCCCCCCCTTTACGCGTTCGTGAAGCAAGGAAACTCAACTATCGAAATAACTTTTCTCAGCCCAAACACGACCCCCCTCCGGCGACCAAATACGACCCTGCCTGTTGAGGATTCCCCAACAACCGATGTGCCTTGAGGTGAAGCGTACAAACTTCGACTGATGACTTTTCTTGGCTTCATGATATCTCATAGGTCTCTAAGTGATGGCTTCGACACTTCGAAGAGGAAGTGAAGCAGAAATGCAAAATACCCCCCCCCCCTCCCGTTCCCCCTCCTCCGTCGCCGAACTGTGCTTATGATTTTAACTAACCGTAACAGTTGTATTCCGGGCCCATATCAAACAGACACATATCGCCATCCTTGATCTGCTTATCGTTGGGAGCATTGGCATGTCCGTAGTGGAGAATGGAGCCATTGCATCCCCTGAAATGATTGTAGAATTACTATACAGCATTTTTTCCACTAGAGTTCACGATCTTCTTCTGTGGTTCGCTCAATCCTTATCTAGGCGCTCAAGATCGCTTATCTTCCTGTTTCTCTTATACTTTTTACGAAGTTTTTGAAGTCGGACTTCAGTGAACGATCAAATAGCAACTGAGTGAACGGTGAAGTTCGGCGACGGGGAGGGGGGGGGGGAGGCGAGGGTGGAGACAGGGCATTTTGTACATTTGCTACATCCCGCCGAGTGTCGTGAAGCCACGAAATAATACCTGCCCAAATTTGTAGAAAGCACCAATATACCATGCCAATACCATTTACTACGGTAGCTCAACGAGTTTGCTCCGGCATCACAAGAGTTTACAGGGTTCACTAGAGTGAGACTTGTAAACCGCCACTAGTGAAGCAATGAAAGTGCAAAATGCTCTCCTTCTCCTCCCCCGTAGCCGAACTGCGCCTGTGTGAAACTCATATGATAATTAGACCCACGTTGCTGCAATGCAGGTGTAAGCAAGATGACGACATCCTCCATGATAATACGACGTATGACGGAAAACACTGGAATAAACAAATATTCATAACTCATTCACTGGAAATGAAACTTTTTGGGGACGTATCTCCGAGTCAGTCAAAGGTCAAAAAAGGAAAGAGTGTTCAACGAATCACGTGTCTGTTTTTTCTTTGGCGTTTTTAGAATGATAATTATGGAGCCAGAACGACACCAGTAAAACAGCCTGTACGATTTTACTTTAATGAAAAACTCATTTCAGTTCTGAAATGGTGTGCTAGTACGTCATCGTTATCTATTGGTCAGTTTATCAGTCGCAGCCTCACTTCCACTAGATTCCGACATAACAGCTATTGAACTCTAATACCCTTATACTGAATCATAACAGTACCTTTCCATTTGATATTCGTACAAGCCAGCACGGATAGCTTTCATTGCTGCACGATGAGCTTCAGAGGCGATTTTACTAGCGTACCTCATCACCTTGAATGAACGCATTGACAAATTATTCGCAGAAAGAAGACTACAAAAGAACCATCGAGAAGTTATAAAGACTCTGTACCTCCAACTCCTTATCCGTCTTGAAAACTCGTAACTCGGCCATGATTGGATATAGTTTATTGACATCTATGTCAAATCTAAAGAGAAAGACCAGTGTCATCAGAATCGAACAGCAATCATGAAAATCAAAGACGAGGCTATTTCCAGTAACAGGTGCGCGCGCATGCTGATCAATGTCCGACGTATACAGACTTTTCCCTTCCAAAGAGAGCAGGCGCTCTATTTACCCACGGCCTCAAAACTGCTGGGCTGCCAGTTCTACAATTAGGTTAGAAACAACCTCGACTGGTTAAGTGTGGTAAGAACGTACGACTCTTTGCCAGGGAATGTTGGAGGTTCCAGAACGTTGCCGCTGTCAGTGTTTTCTGCTCTCTAAAAAACAGCACACATTTCGTTTGTGATCCCAATCTTTGCGACAAAAATGCTCACTCAGCGAAGTCAGAACTATCTTTGCTTTGAGCCCCATAATAGGTAGTCGCTTATCTATTTTCAGTCAGAAAATGAATCGTTCATAACTGCGTACTTGTTCTCTTGAATAAATGGATGCGTCTGGATCCTGGAATAAAGGTGCCTCATGTGTAGTTGTATTCCTCTAGCAGACCAGCAAAAAAATGATAAGGTCTTATCGCAGTGGCATATCTACGGACGCAGTCGTTTAAATGGCTAAGCAACGCTAGATGTGGGCGATTATTTAATCTGACAACATACTGTGTTGAAGGGCACGTGCTAAGTTGGGAAACCCCAAGGGGCCGGGTCGTGGACGCTGGAGGAAGGAGTTGGGTTTGCTCATTTGAAAAAATGGAATCCCGTTGTGCTTTTCTCCTGTATTCCTGTTTTGAGTGCGCTATATACCACCCCTTTGGGAGAGAAGTGGAGAATTTAGGGAAAAACTGCGGAAAACGTGGTAGGAGGTTAGGCTCATGTATGGAAAAGGCGAGGGGGTCGTACCAAAGGAGAAAGTTTCCAGAGGGGGGGGGGAGCGGTCGTATTCTGCAAAAACTTCTCCCTGCAGCAGGACGTGCCCTAATTGTGATGATGTCATTGAAGCATGTTGTATGAGTCTGACACGTCAGGGACGAGTTCCCAAGTCCGTGTGACCAATGCTACCACGAACTGCGATAGCACCAAAAACAAACTACAAAACACACTTGCCATCCCAAATAGCATAACTAGGGTCCAGAACTGGCGCAAAAAGGCACGATTCCCCTGAATCAACGTCTATCGTTCCAAAGAAACCGCTTTCGTGGACACCGAAAGCCCAGAAGAAATAAGATTCCTGAACATAAAGCCATAGATTCTTTAGAAGTTAAAGCGACGATGACACAACTGCGTGAGGAGAAAGTGACCGACAATGAAGAGTTTTGGAGCTGTGCCATGTCTCGATACCCCAGTTTGCACCACAGAAAACAAATACCTGTCTAAAAGGTAGATCTTCTGCGTCAGTGTTGTAGCGATTCTTCTCAGTTCCTCCCTGTAACAGCACAACACTTCCTGGGGCGCTACTCTGAAAATGCAAATAATCAGTTCTCGCGTAGGTGATAAACAGAAGTATGTAGATCTGGAACCTTGAGTGCCGCAACAAGACGGGCTCGATTCTCAGCGAACAACTGTGCCGAGACTTTCAATGTATTGTCACCACGGCTATACGACATTTGATGCGGAGAACACCAAGCACTAAAAATGTCGAGTAAATGAACAGATTGTGCGATCGCGCGCCCGACTTCATTGCCGTCGCACTTTGTCGATGGGACACGTCGTCTAGGAAATCAGAAAAACCCGGAACTCAACAGAACATCCATTACAATCGCTCACCCAGAACTCACTGAGGGTCGCACTTTGACGATGAGGCACACTGTCCCGGGAGGGAGAAAAACCTAGGGTGTGGGTCAGGACTCCCGATTAGTGCTATCCACCTTCCATTGCGATGCACCGCGCGGTCGCCATGGAGTGCTGTTGAGACAATGAAACCGCGAAAGGAGAAATTCATTTCATTTTCGGAAGACTATGGTGTTCCATGTGAATAGTTCTTACTCTTGAAGCGTGGAATAGATTAAAAGTTCTTGAAAGTATTCTGAGTAGCGCACATGAAAGTCCTTTAATCGAACAGTATCCCTTGAAAATACATCAACAGATTCGATCAATTCTAACAATGCGAAGTCGAGTAATGCTTGAACGGCACCTAATAAACCCTGATGACCAGATACCGTGCACTTCTCGAGTTTATATACACGAACAGCTCGCTTTTCGATCTATGACCACCACAAATAAATAAAAAAATTTGAGAGGGTGCTCACACTTCGTGATCGCATACGCGCTCCAATCACTCGAGCGATAAGGTGGCACGACCAAAACGACCGGATGAGTTGCTCTTCCACGATTTGAAGGGATGAGAAGATCGATGTATTTCGCACTTGGTACCTAACCCACGCGCTGCGATAGCCACCACACCTTTCGAAAGTCCAGACCGCTTCACGAGCCAGGGTTGTGCTCGTTCTAAACCCAATACAGGACAACATTTTTGGGGTTCACTGAACCCTTTTGGGATGCGGCACGCGTTGTACTCCCATTCAGAATCGTAGTGGGTTATTGCATGCCATGTGGCCTACACAACGACTTGCCAATTGGCCAGTTGATGTATAAGTTAATGTTCTTATAATTCCAAACGAATCTGGTAGCGATTCAGTTTCCAGAGGGCAGAAGAGTTGGTAGGTGTGAGCGGAAGCCTGATTTGACCACTGGACCGCGCACGTGCTGAGTGTGCTAATAACCACTACACCACCTCCGCTGTAGTGAAGTGCGATATCGTGGTATAGGACGATCAAAAGGATATACGACCGAAGGACAGACACACTGCTCAAATGAGGGCTACTATCCACAGTATACAATAAGTTCTTACTCTACAACGAGCGTCAGAGCATGGAGCAGACCAAACGTCACTGGTGATAGTCACACAAGAAATTCGTTAGTTGCTACTAAATTGGTAATTTGAGGAAATGCAAAGCCGCTGGTCCCTTAACTGAAGTAGAACGTCTCTTTTCTACTAGTACTACTGACAAGTGAGTGATAGTCTCGAATTCGATGGGCAAAACCATGACTGGTATGCAGTGGAAGTCGGCTGACTCTGTTATCAGTTGCGGTGTGTTCGCTGATCTGTCAATGAAGCGATTATCTGATCGTTGCTGTTCAACAATGACCAAATATCATAGCGTGACGGAAATTCGGTCGCTCATTCTACTCGCTACGAGCTCTGCTAATCACCAAACAATTTCAATGGGTCCCTTCTCCCTAAAGAACTTACAACGTTACAGGGGCGGCGTTGTTATACGCGCAAGATGAAACCAGTTCGACTACATAACTCATCATTTTGGGTCTATCAAACTAGCTTGGAAGAATCGAATATTATGTGTTAAGCAGTGCTGTTCACTGACTTGAACAGCACTGCTTAACACATAATATTCGAGGCTTCTCGTAGAGAAATGTGGATCGCACGGTCCGCGTTTTTTTTTCTTTACACGATTTATGCATATCCATAACCCTCAGCACTAATCGTGCACTCCAAGTGAGAACGCAAATAGCCTTTTGAGACGGAGAGAACGCAAGTAGCCACCAAATCTCAAGGAACACCAGTCACCAGGAACAGGAGGCTAAAGGTCCGGTAACAATGGCCGAGGGTTCCTCTCCGAGCGTTTGGCGAATGGTTGCCGCTTTTTTTGAGAAGAATACAGATTCTGGTCCATCTCTTACCTGTTCTATGAGTTCATGTGGCGTCTGCTCTGAAAGCCTGCGAAAACGGCAGATGGCTCGCTACCTAAAATGTGAGTAGTGTTGTGAATGAAAACTCTCTTACTTTCTATGTTACATACCTCATCCAAGGACATGAGGCAGTTCCTGCAGATATCAGAGATCTTTTGATTTCGCGATCGTTGGCTTTTCATTATCGCCACGTGCATACTGAATACCACAGGATTCCCATGAGATCATTCCATTCGTTGTTTTCCCTTCTTTTGGTATATCTGTACAAGAGGGCACCAAAGTTTGAAGCAAAACATGGTGGACCATCGGGTTGTGTTCTTCTCAACTGAAGCTCCTCAAAGTTTCCATCGATAACTTCCAGTATGAATCTGCGTGTCATTCGCGAATTACCTCACCAATGATTCGACTGCAAAACTATGGTTAAACGGTTACATATCGTGCACCCTACCGGATTCATACCATCTTTATCTGATTTAGCTCCGAAGCATGTTTCCACAGAACAATCGAAACCTGCCAGCCTTCGCTCTGCTTGTTCGATGTTGTTAGAAAGACGTCGTCACCAAATCAGGGATGCTGTGCTTGCCAGCCATCGATCTTCACTCCCATGTCTTCCCATTTCAATTTATAGCCTTGTGAAAATATCAAATTCCTGTAGCATAACAACGTGAATCTGTTTCAAGAGGTGAAATCGCGCAAAAACTGATTGATATGAAACTGCTTCACTGACCACAGCTGATCGCTACCACTCTGTAAGTTGTTCCTATTTAGAAGTTTATTCATCATTTTAATACCAGTATTACAGATGAGTTGAGCGTATATTGATATATACAGGTAGCAATGGATTATCACAGTGTACATAGTATTGCCGTGGAGTAATGGAAGACCCGAGTTAGTGCCTGTTGAGGTGATCGCAGATATGCTGCTTAATTGTAGAATCGTCATGCTCTCCAGATGACATAAACTCCTCGATTTCCTCGATTGTTCTTGGAAGATCGCTCATATTTTCGTTACCATCCGCCCAGATGACAACGTCGTCTTCAATACGTACCTGAAACAGGGTTTTGATGAGCACTCCTACTGATTCCACATAAATCCACCGGAGAAAGGACCTATGCTCACCCCTCCCAGTCCGCGATATTTGTCAATTTCCTCTTTCACTAGGAACCTCGACAGTTTTGGGTCTTCCAAAGCGGCATCCAACAAAGTGTCAATAAAATAACAACCTGGTTCGACCGTAATAACCTGAAACATCGGCCGACGTAGCGGCGCTACCTTGCTCAACACGGAGGAAGTTTGAAAGAGATTCCCTTGCAACGTGGCTCTCACTTCTAGCCTCGTTGGCAGCCGTTGAAGGGGGTGTGTCAGACAGGATGGGTTTGGTGCGATGCGAACCCGACCTCTACCAGCTGCTGAAATAGGTAAGCGGCAGAAAACGACTGACACGAATGGGATGATATGGTATTGTCCCTTTGGCACTGATGAAAAAAGGGTTTAGCGCCGCGCCAAACCCATCTCGCCTGACATGCCCCTTCGTGCGCTGCAAGCACAACTATCAGCGTGCGATACTGGTGAAACGTTATTCGAGATGTTCACATGGAAAGCAGAATACACGCAAAACTGCTTGATAAAATACGCCTGGACGAGATGAATGAAAGGTGGACGCTAGGAAACTTTATCGCAGACTTCGCACGCTGAAATGTGCACATGTTGCGGTGTTTTTGGTTGTGGTGTTTTCATACTAAACGTCAAAATCATTACCATTCTTTCTTTGAGTTTCCTTGTTGTACGCAGGGACTTTAGACCAGGAAGCTTCGAGCGCGGCAGCGCATCCTGAACTCGAATGATTCATGAATAGATTAGTGATAGTCATTGTAATGCTACAAGACACAGAGTACCCCTAGATATCCGCCACAGTCATGTACATCAAGACCAATGAAATGACCAAGGCCATGGGGCATGAATACGGCTCCGAGTCTGGCGCTGACCATCTCGTCAATATCACCGAAAATTAGACAAGCCATTATATAAGGTTTATTAACATGCACCTTTGATGAAAAGGTCAATTCAAGGCTAGAATCATCCCAGACGAACCTGTTAAAAGTCCTGCCCTCGAGATGTGTGAGTTTATTTTTTCGGCTAGAATATGCATGTCAGTATATCGAACACCTTAAATACCCCAGCGAGCAGTAATTTCTCTGTGATGAGTATACATAAATAACCTACCTGGCTTAGCTGCCTCGAAGACAGTTCGATTCGCGTCGAGCACGGCATTGTATACAATTTTCTGTTGGTCAGTGAACTTCCCATTTGCAGGGAATGATGTCGTGATATCAGATGCTGAAGTAGAGCCATAAGTTTCCTGAAGATAGAATAAGGATTAGGTTACAGCACACCGTAACAATTATACTCCGGTCCCATATCTATCACACACATATCTCCATCGTATATCTCCTTCTCATTGGGAGCATTGGCATGCCCATAGTGGAGAACTGAGCCATTGCATCCTCTGCAGATAAGAGATCAACAGATTTTGTACGGTCACAGTATTTCCCTTTTCTACTGCAACTGGTTATATACTAATGGTGATCTTGGCGCTTCGAAAGGAGCAAAAGTAGTTGAAAGGGTCGCCTGGCAAGACATCAATTTCAGTAGTGTAAGGGTAGAGCATGAAGATGCTGGTCACCTGCGTTTTGCTCTGCATGGTCTTGGTCAGACCGCGTCTAGACTTCGGGATCGGATCGCTCGAGCGATTGGATCGCGCGATCGTATCACTCGACCAAATCGCGCGACACGATGCGAATTCTGAACGCGGTTGAGATATAGACGCAACACGGCGTGCACTCCACGACCACTTGCACGCTTGCAGCTGACTTGTATCCTTTATTTAATTTTTTTTACTTCTACCAGAATTGATCTTGGTATAACGGGGAGGGGACACGCGCCGGCATGGTAATGTGCCCTCCTGTCCTAGCTCAGAGGTTTGGTTTTAGAGTGCGCTCTTTCTTGACAAAGAGGTCGATCTGATGGCGCGATGAGAACAGTCACAGCGCGATGTATAAAGCTTTCCGCACTCTAAGTGGAAAAGCGCAGGCAGAGTTCATTTCCTCAGTGCGCAAAAGAGAGAGAGAGTGAGACAGAGAGAGAGGGAGAAAGCGAGAGAGAAGAGAGCGACCCCACGTTGGTACCAGCTACCAACTGCAGCCTCACTATGATCTCTTTTTCATAGCCATGAAATGAATTCTACTCTACTCTCCTATTAACGACGCTGCCGCTGAGACATCATCACTACATGAAAGTGACGACTGCACAGAAAAGATCGCGTTCAGACTTCGCGATATCGAGAGGTTAGATCGCAAGATAAAATCGAGGATGCATACCTTTTCGAATGTAAACTAAGCTCCTCCTGTTGCATAGCTTTACAGGAATCTAAAGGAGGCATCAGTTCTCAATGAGGACCAGCAAAATGCCCTCACCGAGCGTAAGTTGCTGTCAGCAAGTCGTTGGAATAGCGTAATCCGAAACAAACTTACGATGCTGCAATACATGTATAAGCGAGATGACGACATCCACCATGATAGTAGCAGGTGTGGCGAAAAACACTGCAAAAAATAGGTTGTGCTCATGACCTACAGTATCTATTGCTCTTTGAAGTGGAACACTATTTCCGAGCCGTGGCGAGCGCGGCGAAATGGGTGTTGCAAGCTAAGCAATGTACGCATCATTCGCACTGGGACCCAGTTCATCAACGTCGCAGTATCGTGACTCGTCCACTCTCCCAGCATCTGCACCTTCAAGACAACTGAGTTTCTCTGAGCCTGTTTCTTTCTATTCAACTAGCGAGAAAAGACTGCTAGAGCGCGCGATGCCTGAGCCCGGAAGCAAGGCTGCATTCACACTTCTCGTCAGTGTTTTGGGCGAAAACTAAAGACTTGTGTTTAGAACAACACGCTAGACCGACACATACACTCGAGTTCGCTGCGGACGGTTGGGCGTGTCAGCCAGTATGAGTGTGCCACCCCGTCAAATGCGTTCTCTGCCTCCTTGTTGAAACGCGCATGCGACAAAAAGTGATAGAAAACGAGTAAGACGAAGGATATGATACAGTATTGTCACTTGCCCGCTTCAACATAATACAGTATTATCACTTTCCCGCTTCAACAAGTGGAGGGAACGAGTTTGGCAACGCGCCAAACGCAGCCGCACTGACACGCCCAACCATCCACAGCGAACTACACTATGTATAAACTTCCTATTCGCCCAAAACGCTCGAAACGTCGACGAAAAGTGTGAGTGCGGCCTAGTGCTTTTGCAGCCGCGCTATTTTGCAATATGCACTGGAATGAATTCCCCATCATCCATTTTGCTCATTTACTGATTAGCATGATAACTGTAAAAAACGAAATGCACGCCAGTTGTTGAAGTGAAGCTGGTGAATTCTGAGGACCTGTGGAAGCAGAATATTCGAGTGCAAGATTTACAATTTCTAATAGAAGTACCTTTCCAATTGGACTCATACACGGGACGTACCGCCTTCATGACCGAACGATGAGCTTCTGATGCGATTTTGCTTGCGTATCTCATTACCTTAACTGCACGAACTTCAAGTTCTCAGCAAAGACTTGAAAATGAAAGACCCTTTCGGAAGGCTCACCTCCAACTCCGAATCCGTTTTGTAGACGCGTAATTCGGCCATGATTGGGTACAGCTTCTTAACATCAACGTCAAACCTTAAACCAAAGGACCATGACTTCCAATATTATGTAAGTGTGAGCATAAGGCATGAGACTATTTATAACTGTGCTATGAGAGCGGGTTGTCTGATGGTGAGAAACAAGCCGCATTAAGGCATTCGAATAAGTCTGTCACCATACCTTGCGTCAGAGTGCGTTCATACTTTGCATCTGCGTTCTAGGCGTATGGGAGCCTTTAGAGCTCAAGGACGTACGCCAACGTTTTGAGCGCTAGGAAGGTCAGGGTGTTGATCGAGCGCGTTGATCACACGCCAGTGTTTACAGCTACTGCTCGCGAAAAGCTGGAAACGCTAGATCGATAAGTATCCTTTTCTAGCCGCTCAACACGCTTGAAAGACTGCCGCACACTGAAACGCGCTAACGCAAAGTATGAACGCAGTCCAAGAAAGTGCGATCCGGAAGAACGCGCTAGCCACCAAAGTCGGCAACGTCCCACGTCCCATCCAAATCAATACTCATGGTTTCCTATCGCGCGCACTCTTTGAAAACGTTGAATCGTCGATTCTCCACTTTTCCATGTATCTCGAGTCGCGAAGCATAAACGCAGCCTAACTTCGTTCGAGTCAAACTCTATTAAACTTTCTGCGTTAAAGAAAAAAAGTAAATGATTAAAAACGTACGACTCTTTGCCATCGAATGTTGGCGGCTCAAGAACATTACCGCTGTCGCTGTTTTCCGCTCTCTCAAAGATCTTCATTAGTTTTTGAGAAGCAGATTTGCAGCGGATGCTACTCACCAAAAGCAGAACTTTTTTTGCTCCTAGTCCTCTGATGTAGTCACTTATAACATTCTTACTCTGGAAATGAACTTCGTCGACTTCGTACTTGTCCTTGAAGTAGGATTCATCGTTGATCCTGAAGAAGGCCACGCTTTGAGCTGTGACATCGCTCATCTAGCTAGGAACAAAGAATAGGGGACATACTTTCCATCCCATATAGCATAGCTGGGATCGAGAGTTGGAGGAAAAAGACAGGATTTCCCTGATTCAACGTCGACCGTTCCAAAGAAACCGCTTTCGTGGACACCAAAAGTCCAGAAGAAGTAGGATTCCTAAACGAACTCGTTTCGGATTAGTAGAGAGTAGAGCCTGAGAAACGCAACCTGTCTAAATGGTAAATCTTCTGCGTCAGTATTGTAGCGAGTCTTTTCGGTTCCTCCCTGTAGCAGCACAACACTTCTCGGAGCTACGCGCTGTAATGACAATTTGTTCACTTAACAGCTTTCATAAACACTTGGGAAACAGCTCACAGAGCGGGTCCTCAAAGAAGACACCACATTCAACAAGAATTCGCACGGTCACGTCTGCGGGTGTAGGGGGTACGCTGAAGAACACATGGGTCCTTCAGCGAATTCCCTTTTAGAGTGACCTTGAACCCATGGTGGAAAATTATCTGCAGGGCTGCAGTAACATCTTTGCACAAAGGTTAAAAGTGTATCCAACCCTATAGTGTCACTAAAAATACAAAACATAAACAAACAATCACCTTGAGTGCTGCAACAAGACGAGCTCGATTTTCGGCAAATAACTTCGCTGACACTTTGAGAGTGTTGACACCACGGCAGAATGACATGTAATGAGGACTGAAACAATTCTTCGATGACAGAAACCTTCCGCTATTAGCAACTGTTCGTATGATGGCGTTTCAGATTTGTGGCAAAAGGAGAAATGATTCCCAGGCAGATTCTTCTGTTGGCAATCAACGGGTTACCCGGATCGCTTGAGGATTTCGGTATAATTACTTGTGAGTTAGAGGCTCATCACGGATTGCAAAGCATTTTTTTCGATTTTGCGATACGGTCAGAGAAGGAGGGAGGGGGGGGGGAAGAGCGCACACAAACATACGCCGCAATTGTTTTGGGCGCTCTGGTAACAGCGGCTTGGTTTATCACCGCGCGCTTCACCCTCAGTCCCATCAAGCCAAAATGATGGGGTTACCGCCGAGATCATGGGTCGACCACGTAGCTAGTATCAGCACTTGCTGAAATTGAACTTGCAGTGTCCAGTTTACAGTGTTCGTTCCCAACAGTGAGGAGGAGTGGGCAGACTGCACCGAAACCAAGCAATGTGGCAGAGAGATCAGATGTGATCAGAGGCCAGAGGAAGCGCCACGATCTTCGCGGGAACTACACGCGATAAAAGAATGATGGTAACACAGAAGGACGAATCTAGCTGATCTCCCCAACTTCTCCTAGGAAGCGTCGCAAGGTCCACCGTCTTTGGACTGTTTCCCTCGTTCTTATTTAATTCGTTTACTGACCTACATTCCTATTATATTATTGTGAATTGTTGTTGTTACATTAAACATCCTAAAAAAGTCTGTCTCATGCCCGAATGAATTGTCTTAGTCGGTCTTACTTGACTGATCTTCCGATACGTTTCCGGTACATGGAGCCGAACGTACCGACATTTGCGACGACGTTCCCGACCTATCTTCCTCTCTCCACTCTGGGTCTCTCTCTCTCAGCATGAACCCTTAAAGACACGCGCCCGCGATGGACTTTGGCAGGTTTCAGGGGTCACATTTGCCTAGGAAACAGTGGGCCAGTTGAAGACTAATCAAAAAAAAGCAGGAAAAAGGTGTGAGAGCGTGAAATAGACCCCTATGAAATTTAAGCATGGTGGCGAGTTATCGCAAACTTCTGGTGAAGTTCTCCAATACACGCCGCCTCGGAACCCTAGAAATTCAGCGTATATCAATGCCAGCAAGCATTGATAGCTGTCAACCAGTCGGGGCGGGATTAACAGGACAGGAGGCGTCAGCCCGGCTCTGTTGAATCCGCCCTCGTCAACCAATCGATTTCGAGCCGCAAGAGTGGGATTTCTGCTGTGATTGCGAACTCCGCGTTCGTTTTCAATGGAGGGTTTTTTTACTTTGGTTGATCGCGGACGCTGCCTTTAAGTACTAGCATGAGGCAAACTCATGAAGTGAATGGTCCGCGCACTCTATTACATTACATATACGATATCCACCTCTTCTACGTCTCAGGAAAGACGTCCAATTGCTCGCAAATCATCCTCGTCGCAACCATGACGTAGGGTTGTCCAATATTCACACATAATACGGGTATTATATGACCTATTATTATCTCTCTGTGAGATAGGTGTAGATATTGCGTTGTATGTATGCGAAATATGCGATCCGGAGCTGGGTGCATTTGGTTTTTTTTGACCTTATCATAGGACGCACCCAAGGTGGGGGAGGGCATTGACACCAGATATCGCTCCTTGGCTCCGCCCCTTCTCGCAATAACGCATAAATACCGATGTCATGAGGTAAGACTATTCGACTATTCTGTTTCTCCCGGTGCCCACCTTATCATCGTCGCCGATGATGCTACTTCCTGTCGGGGGGGGGGCGCGACATACAGTTGTAGTAGCCACACATCCGCGCTCGTATGGTACAGACACTGTTCGTTCTGTGCTTACCAGATAGAGTCTGGTTCTCCTCTCTCACACAAATAATCCACTAAACCACCGAGTCGTTCGGCAAAAAAGATTATTCCAACCCCATGTCTCATAGCACCCACAAAACAGTTACTGAGTATGAGCCACTGTTATCGTCGTTTAGACGACGATCCCATCCCTCATCGTCGACTCACAGTGTCATCGCCACTATGGCGATGACCCTCTCCTCCTACGCCCAGTACGACTGCGTGGGCGTAGCCTCAAGCCCTATATACCTGTGTCTATAACCAAGATAAAGGGTGGACTATTCGCCTCGTCCGCAATCTACAAACGCCACTGAACGCCACCACATTTTGGTGCATCTGCCAAAATCTCTACTACTATCTAGAAAGTCTACGAGTAATAATCTTAGACAACTAGGCAAACCACAGCTCGTAAAAAGAGCTCAAAGTCGATCCAAATCTACCTTTAACAAAAGGAGAAGAAGGGAAGTGCCCTCGTAGTCATTACCAGGAACCACCTTTTTCGCAGAAAAAAAAGCGCACATTTTGAGTGGACTATGTTCTGGATTGCCACCAGAACCTGACTGCGCACCCTTTTATTACTGAGTGATTGATACGTGTAACCCATAGGCAATATTGAGCATGTGATTATGACCCATAGGTAAATAGTTATCTACTCGATGCGTGACCTCTCCTGTATTGAGAGGCACGCCTTGATTAGGTCAGCATTCTACTACCTGACGGTCCCAGACCACCCCGTCTCGGACCCACTACTACCACCGAGGCCACCTAGCCTCAATAAACCTACACTACAACGACTATTGTAATATTTTCTGGTGCAAACGGCCGGGACAAACCCGAGCAGGTACCTCTGAATTTTTACTTATCTATATCTTAGCTAGTTCTATGCTTAAGAATATTGAATGAAAACTCATTTCACTAAAGCTCAACCCAAATAAAAGTAAAAATGTTGCTGGATTCTCTAAAGATAAGTATATTTATTAGGTCCAAGTGGGCAAAAAAGCCCTGAGAGACTACGAGGTATACAACCAGGGTATTTCGTATTCATATGACCATAACACGAGTCAAGAAGAATGCTCAGAAATCCTTAAGTGTTTAAATTTTCCTATCAGATCCAGCGTGGTAGAGGAGAGCTTGAAAGCGCGATCGACGGTTTGGAAGAGTTCTGCCTTTCTTTAGAATCACAAGCGGAACAACAAAAAATAATAGAGGAGATCGAGGAACTCGATAACGAGTCACAATACTCTAACACATTAAGAGGCACGTGTATCCCGATCTGCAAAATTAACATGCAAATTGTAGAAACACGAATTGCCTTGCGAGCCATTCAAAATAAGCACCCACTTCCACATAGGTTTTGTGGGAGGAGTACAGCGCGACACAGTAGTGCAGGGGAGTCAACTTTAGCCACTAATCATATTGCGATTGGCTGGCAAGCAACCCCTTTATCGGGATGCCGGTCTACAACCGTAATGTCGGCTGTTCCGCATCCAAAAAGTTCCGAACCCAGTAAAGCTGACGAGGACGGTTTTGCGAGTTCGCTCGCATTAAAATGTGTTAGTAGTACCGAGCCCCCCCCCACAAATCGCTATCCGCAGGCCTCATCGTGATGCGTGGGGTGAACGGTTTTGGTAACTGTCCGAAAAACGACAATGCTGAGGGTGCACGTCAGGCCTGGCCAGCATAGCGCTGTTAATTTCTCTCCGAAAACACAACACGTATGCGGCACTCATCCCTGAAGCCTCGCAGGGAAGCACGACAAGGTGCCGACTCCAGCTGGGAGCCGCTCGACGAGGCCTAAAATCACCCAGGGCCAACGGAGTTTTTAAGGCCCAGGGCTAGTGATGACGAGTATTACTTCAACGCTCCGCGACGCTTTGCGATCGGAAGGCTCATCATCGAAGATACGATGACGTTGCAAGCAGGAAGATCAAGTACCGACGTTCATTGGACTACCGAACGAGGAGCTCGCCACGCTACATCGCCGTGACGAGACTGGGAAGCAAGAAATGTTCCTCGAGAAGCATGCGACAGCAGAGGCGTGCGGGGCGTCCTCGTCAACACGCCCACGTTGGCCGATGAACATCAGATTCGTACGATAAGTCTGACGACGCGAATCGACGTTTGCGAATGAGAAAGAGTGGCAACTCCAGACTGTGACAACCTTCGTCGCTACCCACCAACATCAAGTTACGACGAGGCATGAACACGAAGGTTCTATGAATTGGAGAAAGGTCATACAAGGGAAGACTCATAACCTTCTTCAAGGTCATTCGTCGGATTTCAAACGCTAATATCGCGTACCAGAGAACGCATGAAGGAACGTGACATCGGACTCAGCAGAGTCGAATGAGCAGGCGTAGAAAGGTCCTGTCTGACGATTATCGACCCACCCATTTATGGTACACTCGCAATCTCCAAGGAAGCCCTTACTCTACCACGCTGGACACAGACGGGAGGTCCCTGTGGACATTCCAATCACGAGAGTCGAACCGAAATCATCGCAATCGAGTTTTGCCTGACCGATGGTGTTGATTCCTAAGTTCTACACGGGATCCGACCATCGCATCCTTCGCCAAGAATTCCGCTTTTTCGATCGGAGGGAGACGCCGCAAGAGTTCAAAGCGAACATAAAACTTCCATCAACGGAGGAGCACTTCACTTCTCTTCGCTGGGCTCTGGAGATTTCGTCAATACAGCAACATTCGAGAGGAATATCGAACTGGCTGGTGGCCACATCCTCACGGAATGCCCAAGAAGCAGAGGGTTCCAAGATTAAGAGCGTTTATCTCTAGCAAACTCTCGCAGCTGATTCGCCAACGTGGAGCCGCAGGCAATGTATCCACAGGACAATTTACAGCTGACGTATGAGTTCAGTTCAATTGGTGCTAGCAGCACGCCAGGAGCGATAAAAGAAGGGTAATGCCGCCGGTCCACGGACTCAAGCGAGAGAAGCAGCAGCCGTATTGAGGCAAAGCCGCAGAGCCTGGCAAGAGGTCATACGCAAACGCGCGCCGCACTTCCCCAAACTGTAAAGACACCCACGCAATACGCCCTCCCGACGTCCGACTGAGCAATCACCGCATCCAGAAGGGCAATGGAGCGAAGGTCATCCACGACTTCTACTCGATCTCTCGAAGTCCACGTCCCCTGCACCATAACGCTGTGGAAGCAGGGATGATATGTCGGTACTTGCATCTCCCTCCGATAGTCCGACACCGCATCTCGCGGTGAAGAATCTTACCACCCTCCCGACTAGGATCAGACCCGAAAATCTGAAGCAATCTCCGCCATTTCTCGGTCAAAATTGCCGACTCTTCACGCGCCTACCTGTCGGACATGCAAGCTACCACCTGTGGCGAAACCAGCAAGAC
The DNA here is from genome assembly GCA_036418165.1 of Cooperia oncophora. Taxonomy (NCBI): domain Eukaryota; kingdom Metazoa; phylum Nematoda; class Chromadorea; order Rhabditida; family Trichostrongylidae; genus Cooperia; species Cooperia oncophora. The sequence goes on from MU912048.1 coordinate 77,402, forward strand.
TGGTGCTGTACAAGATGGAGACTGCCCACTGACATTGGCAATATCGCCCAACTGCCTTGTGTCTGTAGTCTACAAACTCTCCAACTCTTCACAAGTGTCGATCCCTCAAATAGGATTGGAACAACATAGACAAGCCAGCGAGCACTCAGTGTTTCGACGAGGATTCAGCACGATCGATCACATTCCACACTGTAACGAAGCTCATCGAAGATTGCCGAGATTACAAGATGCCGCTATGTCTCACGTTCATCACTTGAAGAAGGCTTCGACTCCGTTGAGACAGAAGCGGTTAATCGAAACCGGGCAACCAGAGGTATTCTCTACTCAGTACATCAAGGATTCTTCGTGAAGCTCTTACAGCACTCACGCCAAGATTCTCACCATTCTACAAGGAGATCATTCATTGAGTGGAAGAGAGGGGTCCGACAAGGCGTACAAGCATCTCGCCCAAGCTCTTCAGCGCCTCTCTTCGAAGAATCGTCGTGCGTCACCTGGGAATGGAAAATGGGAGTGAAGACATCGACACGTCGCAACTACACCATCTCCCTTTGCTGACTGACAGTGCGTTTTTGATAACGCCAAACATCGAGCAGCGACGGCGTATCTGTCTGAATTCGACTGCGCGGGTGTGGAGGAATCGTTCGTACGGCTGAACTAACGAAGACGATGTTCATGAGAAAACGGATTTTTATCTGAATGCCCGGCATTCGCTGTCTCCACGGCAGACGACCATCTTCTGAAGCCTCTAGCTAATGTGTCACCTAGCTCGTGTAAATCAATATGATAATACCTACTCCAGAGCTGAGGCAGGAGGAAGGGGAGCGGCTTGGGGAGCACTTCAAGAAGCATGATCAGCAGCGGAGTAGCGAAGAAGACGAAGAAGCAACCAAGCTCGCGTGCCACCTCTTCGATTCTGGCGTGTCCTCATGCCGTGACGTAGCGCCTCAGAGACGTGGAACTTACGATAAGCAGGATGAGGCAATGCGGCGAGCGTTGATTCAGAACGGCGCCATCGACTAAGGGCGAGTCGCTCAGGAGTTTCCCGCACACGCAAGGTGAGAAAGGGAATCCGGAGCTCGCGCACTCCGCGCAACGATCGAAGATAAGAGACCGCCGCCGCATTGCCAAGTTTCGAAGATCAGCGTGGACCGGACAACGTCATGTCGTTTCCGAGAACCGCACCCGCTGGACCCAGAAGCTAGGTCCACCGACTGTATTCCACGGCGATTCGAACAAAGCGAAAGCTGGACAAGCTCGCCTATGAGCGACGAGTGTACAGACTTCTTCCGTGAAAGCTCTGACGAACGGTAATGAAGTGTCATGTCGGCCAGAGCTGAGCGAGCCCCGAGAGTTTCATTGGGGCAACTCCTTGCACGTGCAGAGACGAAATGGAGACGTAACTCGGCGCCCCGCTCGAGGAACTCGGACATGATAGAGGAGCCACAAGGTGGATACAGGTATACCAGATACGATGCACTCACAAACTTCCGCGAGTGCGTCAATAAAATAATTTGTGACTGTAACACGGGTTGGAACAAGCACCACTGCCACTGTCCAGAAACGTCACTTCGACAAATAGGGGCCGACAGTGACCACCTTTTGCCGCTAGTCACACCTTCAGTGGAAATACGCAGTACTGGCAGCGAAATATTCGCAAGTTCAGCTGAAGTTGAAACCACTGTAACCGTTCAGTCGAAATTCCACAGAAAGTGTCAATTTCGCTGACGATGAAAAGTGCACGGTATCCCTCAGTAGTTTAACAGGGTGGTATAGCTGCATACAAGGTGCGGCAATTACTACGCAGTGCAAAACCCCACAGACCCCACAAAAGTTACCGTAGTCTGTGGACATCATTCATTCTCCATAGAATATGGTTCCACAAGTCCGCAAATCAGAGTCAAGCTCAGTTAAGACTACGCAATGGTTTCCCAAAACTGCGTTGTCGAATGTGGAAATGAGAAATACTCTACCACTGAACGGTACCCTTCTATACCACGTTGAAAAACACGATTCGGTGTTCGATTTCAACCATGAGCACTATGAAAAACAAAGCTTCATAACATCGCTATCAGAAATCAAAATACCCGATATGGGTCCCTTAATGGACACCATTCGCGACCACTGGAAGCTAGCCATCGCCTCTGCAACAACTGTTCTAATATTAGCAGCTCTATCCTATCTATTTGGACCACTAATCTTAATTACCACAGCAGGTTGTCTCTTCAGCATCATTAGATATATTTTCAGTACAGTTACCAAAGTTGTTCATGCCGTTGTAACGAGCTCCGAGTGAGCATTTAATTAACCCATTAACTTGACTATTTATTTCACTACCTCTTCACGTGCCACTATCAACTGGTACGTCCACCACTTCCGAGCCGTTCACACTCATCAACGCCCAGCAAAGGATTCGTAACACCAGTGCATCATCACAACCTCAAGCAGCCCATCCGCACGAAGGAAATTACAAAAGGCCCGTTTACCCCATTTTTCCCACCTCACTCGATCACTCTTTTCCCATTTCTATCACACATCATGAATTAATCTCTACCTTTCATGTAACCATCAAGCCGCTGAACAAGACTGGCCTCCAATACAACCCACTCCCCACAACCGACTGCTTCGACTACTACATCATGATATCACATTTTGACCCCCTAGATCATGTATTGATATGAGATTGAGTCTACGCTGTACTTATTCCCTAGAATTTTCTAGTATTTATTAGTAGATGTCCTTGTCCCCTTTGTCGCCGCGGAGTGTTCTGGAGTGCCTATGCCTCCAGACCTCCATCAATTATAAGTGTCATCTAGACACAGCGAGGATATTGAGTGAATGTGACTTAGGCCCCTGGTAATGTATTTATGACCCTTGGTGAACAGATTAGATAGACCATCCGCACACCCGGACACACCGAGCAGTCAACAATAAACGAATGCCAAACCAATATACTGTGAACAGAATAAATCGCCCGAAGTACAGCAGCACTGAAGGCTCTTAATTTTCCAAATTCAAGAGTACCTTAAAGTTGCAAAAAAGCTGGCTTTGCACTTTTATAACACCCCCATCGTTCTGAGCGCAATGACTCTCAAAAAGGTAGTCCATTAGGCATAAAGAACATACCGTAGAATACACAAGCGCAGGCGAAGAAGATATAATGTCGATCCACAATGGCGCTTCTAGAAAGAGGAATCCGACAAATCAGAGAAGGCAGGGAAGACCTTCAGAAATTATACAGTGAGATAAGGGAATAATACAGGAACTGTAGAAATAAATCAGACAGAAAAGACCTAATGCTCGAAATCGAGCAGATTGAAGAAGAATCCCAGCTAGAGCAAACGATAGCCGATTCAAGTGACTTGATATTCATGCTCACAGCTCGGTTGGATGATTCAAGATGCGCTACAACAGAATAGGCATCAAACTAGGGTATATAACTCACAACTCAAGTAGAAACGAACCAGTACCGCATGAGTCAGAATTTCGAAGCGGTCAAGAAGGTGACTTTGAGTAGAATAGCCACAGCAGCGAAGTTAATGGTACTGACTCAAATAATGGTGAAAGAGATTAAAGAAAAGCATGCCCAAGCCCCAGTGGGCTGCTGAGACGTTCTATAAATCCTCGTCATGCATCCCTTTCCAGATTTTTCGGTAAAGCGGAACAGTTTCCCGAATACTGGGCAATATTTGGGACACTAGTGCATAAAAGTGATGAACTAGATGTTGTGGAAAAAATTATCCTGTTAGGAGAAAGTCTCAGGAGAGCTAAACCAGCCATCCAAGGAATCCGGCATTTACCAGATATATAATTTAAGACCCTAAAGGAGACCTGCGACTATTCGGTAAATAGATCGCAGATTGTTCAAAAACTCGTAAGTATGAAGGGAGCGAACAATTTTGCTGACGGCTGCTCCGCAGTTAAAAAAATTCAAGTTCTAGTTAACCAAATGGTTTCTGCTGGCTGCGATGCCAGGAAAATCTGTGATCCTATATGGTGCAAAACCATTTTGTCCAAGTTTCCAACGAAACCATTTTGTCTAAGTTTGTCAAGCCTGTCCTCATATCTGGCGAAGCATTGCCACAACAAATAAACGAAAACCTCACGGCTCAACTGGACAAGAGGTGCCGCAAAGAGCAACGTCCATAACAGACATGGCGAGGCAATCGAGCCCAGATAAGACCACACAATCAGAAACAAGCTCAACACTCAAAGGGAGAAATATACCAATTACGATCCAATAACAGTGAAGGGTGTCTGTTCTGTCAGAAGGATGGTCATCTTTCAATAACACGCAGAACAATAACAGATAAGGGAACTCGCAGAAAGATCCTCCAAGAAAACAACAGGTGCTGGAAATGTTGCTCTCCCAACCATTTTAATGGTGCTATGAGACTTAGGGTTTTCCACCCTTTTACGAAGAATGGCTCGGTGGCTCAGTGAATTATTGGAAGAGAGAGCGAGAATGAGCGCAAGAGTTCATCTGGTGGGCACAGAACGAGCAGTGAATTCACAAAGAGGTAGTTATTTTATGGGTTTTCACAAATTTTATGGAACGTCGTCTGGACACTGGCAGCTGTAAGGCGAACTTTCACAGCTGCACTGAATCCTGCTGGAACAAGTAGCGAATTCCTGCAGTGCTTGTATTCGGTACTACATGCGGCCGGAAGCTGGAAGTTAGGTGGCAACATGTATTCTTTATCCTTCGAAGTGAAGCGCTTGTTTTCTAGGTAGTGCATTGTCCGTTGAATTGATATCACTGTAACATTCAAGTTGTCGCTGTTATTAGCCATATATGGAATAAATGATCGCTCAACTTTTTCCGTTTGATTTGCGATTGTTATTTCTATATCTAATTTCACGATAGTAGTCCAACAAGGACATTGTGTTAGTTCAAAGGTTTGGTCAGATACTGGTCTGTGAGCGATTTTTTAGAACCAGCAGCTAGGTAACGGCAGGAAGCATCCACAGAAAATCCTTCACAACTATTCATACAGCCGGAGTAGCCTGAATATTTTGCACTGCGACTCAATTCCGGAGCCGTTTCATTTTGCTTAAGCCTGTCGCATTTGTTCTCAATGCATGACCCCACATAAGCGCAGCGTTTCGATTGATACATTGCTAGCTTCGTTGGCCTGGTGAAAAATTCTGCCACTTTCGAACACTCAAAGTCCACAGCTTTTTTGACGAACTTGGCTGATCCAACGATTTTGTTGGCGTGTAGAATTACAACACACAACTCCGAAAACCTGATGAATAAAAGCTCTCTGCTATATTCTAGATGTCGTAATTGTTTTCATTGCACAGGAGGTTAGCCAAGTGACGCATGAAACCGTACTGACATGCGCCCATGGGCGATATTAAGCTTACTCGGGCACATAATATCACAACACTGGGGAGTGGTGTCAGTTTATAACTAAAATTGGTGGACGCTGCATTTGTTTCAGTGTCTTCTGGTCTTACTATTGCTTTATGAGCCATCATCTCTATGGTAATCTTGACGGCTACCCATGTAGCAAACATGGATGCCGCTGTTATGAGATAAATCAACACTGTTAAAGTAGCGATTGATCCAGCAGGCCAACAGTAGGGTTTCCCAGTGAGCTTCTTGAAAGGAGATATTGATGTTCACAAAACTTTGGTATGTCACAAAGCCAGTGTTGCTCTTGTACTCCATTTGCGCTGAGAGTACGTAGTTGCACTATAACTCCTTTTTCACTCCGGATATCGGTAGCAATTATTTGATTTAGCGTGTTGTATTATTCATGGATTGACAATCACTATCAATGCATATTTCAAACAAGCCCTTGATTAGTCACATGTTAACTGCGCCATTCGAGCAAGATATGATGGAAGAGTTATTAAGTTTTCGTTACATTTGGGTTTGGTTCTCTATCCATATTCCGGAGGAAGTCATGTGCGCGCGTTTTTGACGCTAGAGGAAGGCTTTGCTTTGTTTCTACCGAAATCTTTTTTGTGGGTCCGTTCGCATTGCTATTTGTAAGCGCTCTTCGTTGGCAGTTTGCGCTCCTCTTTGTTGGTGTCCTGCTTCTTGGATATACTACGGGTTTAAAAGGGCGGATTTTCTCTACTGCTCTGCGAATGGCATTGTGATTAGGAATTAGTATTTCATCAGACCTCAAATAGCTAGTGGCCGAAGTAATTATCGTCGCTTTGCCACAAGGAAAGTTTCACCTGGGTATCAACCCGGTTTTCAATCGATTCAGCCTTGGATCCCGTTGTACGCTATGTTTGTCTCACTTGTTTCTTTTAAAGACGTCCTTGTTTCGGCTGTTCAGTAACTGCTGTCTAAGCATAGCAGAAGTTATTTGAAGGCATTTCTCCAGTTAGAAGACCTTTGCCGTAAACGGTTGGTCCAAAAACTATTTTCGTGATGTGTAGTCCTCATGGTGTTTTCAACAGGTCATTTGGGCCATATATCAGCTCATGATAATAATCCAGACCCACGAGGATGTGAGGCCAGGAACCTTTGAGTTGGCGAGATAGTACTGTTTTCCTTCAAAAATGTCACGCCAGCTGTGCATAGCTTAACGCTTGGAGAGCCACTCGTTATGACTGGCTTTGTTTAAATTTTCATTCCAATTTCTTAGCGAAAGCTGTAATCAGTTTTGCGAGTACTATATCACTTTTGGCCGCCCGTGCCCGACCTTCACCCCCCCCCCCCCACTCCTTCTACTGATCGCTGTCACCGTCATCATCGCTGCTCCTCTATCCGTCTTCTCGTCCCGCTGAGCGCTCGACGTCGGCCCGTCATCAATTGGTCTACAACGCTAATGGAAAAAGAAATCTCCTTCTAAGAAGCCACAGCTTCGTCCGCGATGATCAATTGTTATGATGTTGTGTGATATAATAATGTTGTAATGATATAATAATGATATAATGATATAATGATGTGTGTTTGTCCCCATCTGTTGTTTCCCCTTGGGGCGGCGGAATGTCATCGCCACTATGACGATGACCTACACCCTCTACGCCCCGCCTCCGACTCTTCGAGGCGTGGGCGTAGCCCCAAACTCTGTAAACCCTCTATATACTTGTGTTTATAACCAAGATAAACGGTTGGACTATTCGCCTCGTCTGCAATCTACACAAGCCACTGAACCGCCACTACACACACTCTGAGACGATGATTCCACCGCTTCCAAAAGTTCACCGGTACCTAATATGGGTCCAGCTGATCCTCGTCAGGTAGGGGCGTCACTCTTCCTTCTATCATCGTCCAAAAGAAGACGTGGGTTCCCATTTGTGCTGATTCCTATCTTATAAATATGTAACATAACTCATTGTTGTCGTTGAATTCCCAAATCCTTAGGATCCTATACAAAACCACTGAACCAGCCCCATATTTTTGGTGCATCGGCATAAATTAGCCGATTAATATGTATTTTTCTGATATTTTGGGACGTATTTTGCCTTTTGAAGACACACGGTACGCTCAAACACATTGAGGGTGTATGAGACTATCAGCCCCCCAGCTGTCGATGTGTCGTGGTCCCGCCGCCCAAACATGCCCAGGAATGGAGATACAGGACCGTGAAACACGCTAATTCCTCCATGCTCCGCCTTACACCTTTTTGCGGCGCAGATTCCCGTCCTTCATAACATCCGTCGTAAGAGCGCGTGTCGCATGCGGCTAATTGGCACTTTGCCAAGTCCTTTAATTGCGCTCTCAAATACAAGTAAAACGCAATTTCCTGATGCGGATTGCATTGGAGGTGCTACAAAATAAGAACAGAAGATGATGACGACGGCCAGAATTCAAGAGCAACTCGGCTGCATCTGCAGTATCCATCGGAGGCCGCGCATTCCCACGAAACATGAGAATATAAACAGCCCAAGCGTCCCTCTTGTTTGTTCTAAGTATTCTATGGCTTTGGCCGCCGGATGTGCGCGCGATTCGTAGAAATTTACAAGGCGATTTCTAACTAATTTGCCTTTAATTGATTTTTTTCATTTTTGTTTTATTTAGCGTTTATTCGTTGTGCGTTCATTTCTTAGCCATGTGTCATCTTCATTCCTTGTACATGATTTTGAAAGCATGAGCAACACCTCAAATTTTATTCGCATCCGGGAAATTGCGGTTTTGCCTCTATCACACTAACGAGTAGGCCGTTTTTATTTCATGTTTTCTGGGAATGCGCGGCCTTTGATGGATTCTGCGGATGCAGCCGAGTTGCTCTTGAGTTCTGGCCCTTGTCATCATCTTCTGTTCTTATTTTGTAGCACCTCCCATGTTATCCGCATCAGGAAATTGCGTTTCACTCGTATTTGAGAGCGCAATTAAAGGACTTGGCAAAGTGCCAAGGAGCCGCACGCGACACGCGCGCTTACGACGGATGTTATGAAGGACGGGAATCTGCAAAAAGGTGTAAGGCGAAGCATGGAGGAATTAGCGTGTTTCACGGTCCTGTATCCCCATTCCTGGGCATGTTTGAGCGGAAGACCACGACACATCGACAGCTGGGGGGCTGATTGTCTCATACACCCTCAATGTGCATGTGAGTGTACTATGTATCTTTAAGCAATATTAACAAATATAGTCGAACGCGGTTCTGTAATCAGCACTCGACCAAATGGAATCGAACGTGGTTCTGTACCTTGGCAACCTTTCAACTTTCACTTTTTTCATTTTTTTTTCATTTCATTTCTCAAGTCTTTCTGGCTCATTTTCATGGAGGACCCATTATCGTCAGCGCGAACGTCCTCAACAATTTAGTCGCCCACTTTATACCGCTAAGGTGGGCCTTATAAGCATAGATGAGGAGACCTAGAAAAATGTAGGTCCAGGATCATCCTTTTGTAAAGCAGAATGAGGCAAATAAAAGAAGGGCGCAAAAAACTTAATACAAAACCTTGATGAGGAAGTTGCAGACGAGTATAAAACTGCAAAAATAAGTCTGAGACTAAGGACATTATGCTCTAAGTAGAGAAAATGAGGATTCCAATTACCACATTATCAAGTCCTATACGGAGGAGCTCCGCTTCATGCACGCTGCCCGTCTAGATAGTGCAAAATGCGGCGCGCGAGATAGAGCAAGACACTAAATAGCCCCGACGAGGATTCTGATCGAAACAGCACCCTAGTCGCTTTTATAATGGCGGCAGCTAACGTTGCTGAAGCAAGGGTTCCTAAGCTTGCAATCCCATCGAGGACCTGCCGCTCAGTGAAGCCCCCATAAGGGTCGCTACCCAAATTCTGAATTCTGTGGTAGCGCTGGACTTTCCAAAATACGGGGCAGTCTTCGAAACGCTATATGGTAACAGTAGTACTTTTCCGGCACCATGGAGAAAATTTTGCTCATTGAAAAAGCTCAATTATGGAATTTTGATCAAACCCCAAATCCCATAAGAGGAAGACTAATACCGGAAAAATGCGGGTGGCTAGTAGAGACCCTTAATAATAATTACATTCATCACCCGTAAATAGGGCTCAAATAGTTCAAAAGCTGTTAAATCAAAGCTAGCAAATAGTTCTGCTGAGAGCTATTTGACATTTGTTGTTCGACTAGATTAAAGTGCTGGTCAATGAAATGATTTTGGAAGGTTACGACGTTCGAAAATGTCCCAGTGTGGTGCGAGAGTACATTGCCTAAATTCTCACAGAGCGTCGTAAAACCTGTACTGATTCGCGGTCAATCCCAGGATCAGCATACAATAGAAGATTTAGTGTCCCTACTTAGGAGGGAAATTAGCGCTAAGAAGTACGTCGAGTGCAGAATGGGTCACACCATAGGCAGCCGACCCAGCATAACAAGCAATCAAACGGTCCCGACAAATAATTCGCGACCTCAGAACGGCGACAAATACACCTTCTGCTATAGGAATAATCATTTGTAAGTGGCTTGCATAAGGGTCACAGATCAAACCCGTCGCCGGAAAGTCTTAATGGATGAGAAAAGGTGCTGGAAGTGCTTTTCACCGAATCAACAGTTTTGAATGCTTAAGGCGGACTGTGCGCGATGTAGTCAAAATACATCTCACTCAAAAGAAAAAGAAAGCAGCAACAAAGTTGCAAAACAATCCCGAGAGTCCAGTCCACAGGCACACCGGGGAGGGCTACTCAAAACTCGAATCAGGGTACCACTCGAGCGCAACAATCCTTCAGACCCCAGCACAGCCAAAATCGTAACAGCAGGTGCTCAAGAAACAGTAATGGCCTTGATGACCAAACAATCATTCAAACAACCATACAGAAAGTCCAAATTTGGAAAGGGCAACCTTTCAGCTAGTCTTGATGACCGCTGAAAGAGACCTTTACATAATGGCAGAAGGGATGAGAAAGTCTTATTTTTCTTTGACTTTGCGCACAAAAGCTAATAGAGGTAAGGTAGCAGATCAGTTTGACCTTCCCAAATGGAGAACTGAAATCTGCACCATCTCCGGCACTGGGGGCCGACACTGAAAAATTCGACAGTCATATGGTAGCTGCCAAAATAAGTGCCCGGGGAGCACTGCAGCTAAAGATTCAAACTAGGCTAAAAATCACAATCGATTTCCCAAGCATTCAGCTCACCTCTGAAGATAAAACATTTTCAAAAAAACAACATTTGCCTAGCCAATTCCAAGCTCCGAGGAGAGTACCGAATCCTCCATATCCTTAGTGGGCTTGGACTACTATTACGACGAGACTAGGGACGGATAAAACTCCCTCAGGCCTACATGTTGCGAGCACCATATTTGGATCCACCCTGTATGGGAAAGGGTTACTTACAGTAGAAAACACCACACCTAGCGTTCGCTGTGGAATGACCGCAATCATAGGACAACGGAAGTTATGCACAGACAGTAAGCAGTTTTCGTAGGAAGCCTAAAAGGAACCACGTATAGTGATAGCCCCAAACACATGGTAATCCAATTTGTGCTGATAGAAAATATCGCACATTAAAGAAATATTACGATTAACCTTCGTGGTTTGGTCAACGTGATCCACCTTGGTCAAAAACGAATGCTCTCCACGCTCTTCAAAAGAGAGTAGCCGTGTCTTTTCCAGAGAGAATTGCAACGAATTGAATATAGCGACCGAAGCAATTACAGATGATATGCTTCACGGTCATCAGCTCCGTGTCAATCCTTACCACGGAACCTAGGCCTCTCTTAATATCACACACCAGTGGGAATGTTTACATGTGGTGATTGTGTGCCGAGAACAAGAACCAAACACCAATGTAAGGACAAAGCTATTGCACGCACAAGCTTTCGAGAGGAAAACATAAAAGGTCCGAAAAAAAGGGATGCATTAGTATCAATAACATATAACAACGCACGGCATCCTCACCTCTCAATATCTACAAATATCAAGATCATTCACCCCAAATCATGTTCTCAAAAATCTGTGGCACAATGTGTAACTTTACACCGGCGCTTATGTGCCACCTTTCCACATGGTACGCTCAAACATATTGAGGGTGTGTGAGACTATCAGCTCCCCAGCTGTCGACGTGTCGTGGTGACCCCGCCCAAAACTGCACGAGGTCAGAGTACGGGACCGCGAGTCGTAATTCCTTGCTACGCCGCCCGTTTTTGCAAACTCACTTTTTTACTAACACCGTCAGCGCGGCGCGGTCGCGTGCAGCTCTCTTGGCTTTTTGCCAAGTCCTGTAATTGCGCTTTGGAACAACAAGTACAACGCAATTTCTTTATGCGGGTAACATCTTAGATTCTGCAAAATAAGAACTGAAGATGATGACGAGGGCTAGAACTCAAGAGCAACTGTGCTGCTTCTGCAACAGCCCTCGCAGGCCGCGCATTCCCACAAAACATCAAAATAAAAACGGTTCTCTCTCTCTACGTTGCTCTTTCTCAAATAAATACAAGATCCGCCGAACACCCAACTATTCGTTCTAGAAGGGGTTAAACAGCAGTCGCGAATGTCCAAGCACCAGAAGAATAAAAATGGTGGTCCAGCTGGTTTTTTGTTAATGGCTTTTGGAAATGATAAGCAGGCGAGAGAGTCGTCTCCATATTATTAAGACGACGGTTCCCTGGATTTCTCAAATACAAAAAATAGTTAACTTCCGATCCCTGGTAATTATCAGGTAAGACCAAATTACAGTAGAGGGCATACAACTTTATTTCGAAGAGAACTAATGCATATTATGCGGGTGGCTCAGTGGTTTTGTAAGGCCCTGAGGACTTGGGAGAGTTCAAGGATAACAATGAGTCATGTGCTATACTAATTTAATAAGATTAGGAAATCGCACAAATGGGAACTACGTCTTGGACGGTGATAGAAAGAAGAGTGGCCGCCTAACCTGACCGATGATCAGCTTGACGCCCATATCAGCTAGCGGTTGGACTATTTGGAGGATCGCATCTCAAGGTGAACAACGAGGAAGGGAATGAGATTTCTCCTCATAGTCTGAGACGACGAGGAGGATCAGAACGCCTCCTCGTTGTTCACGAATATGTACTTACACAAATCGCGAATATAATGGCAGGAATACTTACATAGAGGCTACACAACGGTGATTAGATTTTTCTTAGAAGCAGTGAGTAGAGGCTGCAATGCAAGAGGACGGCGCGTGTTGCGGACGGCTAGGGCGTAAGGTGAAAGGCGATGATGCTGAGGCTGAGCGGGGTTTGCACAGACGAAAAGCGAAGGCGACGTCGAGGGTGAAAAGGAAATAGAATTAAAACACAAATGAACAATGAATGTGAAGATTCCAACGATCAAAAAAATTAGATAAGGTCGATTTTTGTTCTTCGGTGTTAAACGCCTGCCTGGAGCTTGTATTATGTTACGGTGGCCTTCGAAAACGCCTGCATTTCCACTTGAAATTTTTTGCCGGCCTTTCATCGCCTTTCCTAAAACGGGGACCGTTATGGTGGATCGGAGGGCTGACCCCTCTATTGTTCATCGTAAGTCCGTCGCCAGGAAGGATGCCAAATCGTAGTCACTCGGGTGAGATGGTAAAAATATATTTTGAAGACACATGGTACGCTCAAACACATTGAGGGTATATGAGACTATCAGCCTCCAGCTGTCGATGTGTGTGGTCACCCGCCCAAAGACTGCACGGGTCAGAGTACGGGCCGTGGAAAAGGTAATTCGCTTGGGCCACACCGCCCTCACGTTTATGGCTTAAAGATGCTCGCGGCGGCGGTCGGCGTGCAGGAACCTCTCTAGGCATTTTGCCAAGGCAGGGCGCAGCGTTCGGATGGGTTCGCCTGTGGGGGGGGTTTCGTAATTTGGCCGCCAGGAGAGGGGGGGAAGGTGTCAGTGTGCTGAGTCCTGGCTGTACAATGGCGAAGCTTCCTATTGTAGAGAACTCGAAATGTAAAGAGAAAGTACATAAACTTTCAAATCATCAATACTAATCTGAAATTTTAACTGGAATATACAAAGTCCGACCATCATCTCGTAAGTGAATTAAACACTACAACTCATACACTAGTTTCGCTGCGGATGATGGGACGTGTCGCGCGATCGCGCTTGGGCGCTGAGGCCACCACCTGTTTTTTCGGACAAACGACTACCATATCGCTCAGTATCAACGTTTTTCCAGCGGTTGGTCCTCGCCTCATCGAATCAGCAAATTGGGAGCACGAATCTGGCGGCGTCGGACAGGCGACACGCTCCATCATACGCAAGACCAAACACTGTAAACAAGTGGCACAGGTTCGCCGCATGGACTCCCTGAACGCCTTAACAAACGCATTTTGCTTCGCAGTGGAACATTACGCACAAGTTGCAACGCATCGCCATCACTTCTGCTGCAGACCTCAGTGCGCGGCGCATCCAAAGTCAGCGAATCCCAAGGCATTTCTCTGTGATTTTTGCGGGCCTCATGAACATTTTACGTAGCTTTTAGGAAGACCAAACTTCCTCTATCACGACTTTCCTCTTCCCCATAGGTTTCCGCTTTTGAGGAAGTTATGGTCGGCTTCAGACACCCTACTTGCCAAAATTTGTTTCCACATTTGGTCCTGCGACAGAATTCCCTTCCCCGAGCACCTTGGTTTCCGGATTCAATACGAGTGCGCGCGGGAAAGTTATTCACAAAGATGTTACCTGTCGGTTTTTAGACAGCAGATGTATTTATAAATACCACCAGATCACGCCAGTGCAATGTGCGTACTCACTGCCGCTACCCGTATCCATGTCCAATTCAGTTCACGCTGTGGTTACTTCGCTAATCGTTTAAGCAAAGGCCAAGAAATGGCTGTGATTGTGCCGAAGAGATAGTGAAGATTCAATTTTGTTTTCATAAGTTTGTTTTTAATATGGCTTAATCACTGGCGCTTTTACTCCAGACCCTTTGCTAGTAGAGGATGCACTCCTCAAGTCAAACCGAGACTCCTGGTTGTAATAGCGTGCTTAATGGTGGTTGTTTCCTAGTCAAAATGTCTATCAAGTGCAAAACGTGACTGAAGGGGAGGCAGGGGTGGGAGTCAGGGTCAGTGGCTACCGCGAACCGCGGACGAAGGGTCGTATGTTGTGCATGCAGGTAGTAGATGGGATGGAGTCGTAAGTGGAGGTGTCACTACTCGCGAAAAGCTGTGGCAAATAATGAAGCACTGCTCGTTCTGCGCCGTGGAGTGCCGTAACTCCGCTCTCTACAAATTCATGATAATTATTTTAGTGAAATGAAACTATCCACACAGCAGAAAGCGAGTTAGTCTGACAGTGAGTATGATAGGGGAACCATTAGTTCTAGATAGGTTGTCTTCCCAAAGCTTGTCCACAGTTCATATTTTTATGTCTCTTTCTGAATCGAAGACGAATACAAGTCGCGCGTTAACGTAGAACGTTTGACAGCGCTATGTACGCCCGTACGATGTACGTCGCATGCCTACTACATACCCGGCGCTCGACAACTTTTTCGCGCGAGTATCAACCACAACCACAGTCAGCCATGTCAGCCATCGTAGCAGCATGGGAGGGGGGTCGTACCACGCCCCTGAAAAAAGGGGGGGGTCGTAAAAAGCTCGACCAAAATCCCCATGCGAATGCTGTGCCCTGTTGCCAATCCTGTAAATTCAGAGAGAGAGAGAGAGCAAGCTTTAGTCGGGTGAAGCACAAGCGGTAGATATCGCGAGTACGTCTGTTTGTGTGAGTACAATTCTATGCTACAAACCGTGCAGTTGGGGTCGAAGGGGCATCATCGGCGGCGATGACATGGTATAGAGATAGTCCGCTTAATACAAGATCGCGACCCTAACCATCACATCAAGTCACATGTGGAGCCCCTTTTATAATTGAACAAGCTGAACCAGAACCAGTCTACACAATTCAACAGCTGCACCAAGGACCTGTCTACTGTAATCCAGTCACCCTTTCCCTGTCCTGTATTTATCATGTGCCCTTTTCTCTCATGCTTTACGGTACTGGTGATGAAATCTCGATTTCTCTGCCCTGTCCGATTTCATGGCGTTCCACACCCTCCAAATCGAATCACCCGCGAGCCAATGGTATAAATAGCCCGTAGTCTCCGGCTTGGCTTTTTGGCTCTTCGCTTTTAGCTCCGCTCACTCCTGGTACTTACTCGTATTCTCACCCCGCTCTTCGCCCATCTATCCTCTAGTGCTATTATCTATCCTCTAGTGCTAAAACATCTGTACTCTTATTCGGTTACTGTTCGTTATACATTGTACCTCGATTCCACTGAAGCTCAAATTGCCGCTCAGTTATTTGTAATTGAATTCGGTTCATTTATTCTGGCTCAGATGAACTTTCCTCTCTAGTTCTCTTGGTGTCATCCTGTAGCCGAGACGTAGTGGCTATGTGGATTCTCACTGCATCCGGTCGAAGCCGCTGCTAAGGAAGAAAGAGCACTCTTCCTTAGCAACTCCAAGCTGCACCAAAACCAGTCAACCTATTTCTACAAGCTGCAACCCGTTGACAGTATGCAGCAAGCAGCAGTCCAG
Source organism: Cooperia oncophora (assembly GCA_036418165.1). NCBI lineage: Eukaryota > Metazoa > Nematoda > Chromadorea > Rhabditida > Trichostrongylidae > Cooperia > Cooperia oncophora. The sequence continues at coordinate 93,287 of MU912048.1, forward strand.
CAACAGCAGACGGTTCTCGGGTAATCGGAGCTAAGTGGCATTCTACATTCTGTAGACAGTTGGGTTCGCTCGTCTGCCCACGCTCTCTCTCGCCTATAAGCCTTGACAGAGAGTCTAACTGAACCGCAATTTACTTGTCACATGAAAGTATCTAATCCATAGTCTTCCGCAACCATCCTGGTCAAACCGGTCGTGCAATATCGACAATGATCTAGCTGTCGGAGTGGGCAGAGGGGAAGCAGGCTGTGGTTAGAGTGGGCCGCATATACGGAAGATGAAAAACCGGCGTGGGGAGCAAGTGCGAGGTTTGCGGAAAATTGTACAGGAAAGGTGAACCCCAGATGGATAATGATCAAGGGCTATTCGAAGAGCGGACAGTGGGTACCTTCAATAGGGGCGTAGAGTAAGCCGTCCAGAGGTCAGTAAAGTGAAATTATAAGAATTGCCCGGGATACAGCTGCGAGGCTCTTCTCGGAGGAACCTTCAGGAAATTTATGGAATGCATTGCTGGGAGCAAGCATTTTAATCACATGGACATTGATATAGCTCGCTTGGCATACGATAAATATGGGCTGGACAGAATTAGTTTGCGGTATGGAGAATTAATAGACACTCTAGAATCGAGAAAACCTCCGGCTTTGCCTTGGAAAAGGTGATAAAGAAAGTCGAGGAGGAGGAAGTGGGGCAAAGGATTGCAGGAGCTCGACATATTTTGCAGCACAAGTGAGTGCCGTCCTTCTCGAAAAAAAAACGGTCCTAAACGAGAAATCTCACCGAGAGTGGCCGTAACTTTCATGCAGATAAGTAGTGAAGTACTCAATGGACGACACCCGCAATTTGGACAACGGATCAGAAAAACGTCTGGCCAATAAGTCAGAAAATCAGTGAGGATGAAATGATGGAGATAGTGAAGCCCTGTGAAAGGCACTTTGAAAATGGTGGCCGCATTATCACGGCCTGGCCGCCGATAGTTGCAAAGAATGTGGAGCTGTGGAAGAACGGCAAGTGTTCGGAAGTTACTGGATACGGCCCCAGTAAAAAATGACCACGGCCGGACAATTTTTCTTAACCTGCAAAGTCGGGAATCGTCGATGGAATAGTATTTTGTGAGATTGGAGCTCCCGAATCTGCGCTGTTATTTTGCTCACAGTAGCATGTGCAAAAGCACTCTATGCGGCTATTAGGAAAAGGTAGATGGTGATCCGCCCTCCTACATGCCGCCCCTCCTAGACATTACCATTTACAGTGGTAACACACAGACACCGTACCATTTACATTGGCGGTCCCGTTACCGAAGCTCAGGAGACAGCCTCAGCTGCTGAGGACAACAGCTTGGAGGGGGCGACATGTAGAAGGGCAGATCAATTGTGCTCAGAGGCAGGAATGGGCACCGCGATCTTGGGGAATAGAAAAGAGTGATGACGACATGGGGCCCTCGTTCTTATTTGAATCGTATTGACGTCTTGTTATTGTAAGTTGTTGTTGTTGTTATAGCGAAAGAACTTCTTCATAAAATTCGCCTTATACCCAAGTGAACCGTCTCTGTAGGTCTTATTTGGTTGATGTTCTAGTGACTTTTCGGTAAGGAACACCCCCTCCTGCTTTTCCGCGCCTTCTCAGCGAGATGGCATTAACCTACGGATAATGATTGTTGACTAGTCTTCCACTGTTTTTACCACCTTTTTTGCCGACCGTGGTAAGAGTGAGCCAGATTGCAATGTATCGCGCGCAGTTTGTACGAGCCCAGCGACACACTCACGCGGCAGGAACAAGCGAAAACACGGTTGTAATGATGAGGTCAGTAGGGGCGTATCAGCGTGGTGTGGGTTTCGACGCTGCACCAGCCGTTTCTCATCACTCAGTAATCGGCAGGCAACGATAGATGGTGAACGTACTGGCGTCGCGCCAAAATCCATGGAAAGGAGGAATTGAGGAATACGATTGGGGATCCAAGGAGCTGAGGAGTGCCCTCGCCTTTCTCTGATAAGCTTCACGACCGAATACAGAATTTCTGACCGTGATAGCATCACTCGTTAAATGATAATTGTTACAGGCTGTCTCTGGAGATCGAAAAACAAAGCATACCTGACAAAGGTGTTGAAAAAGTCTATCAATAGGATAAGAAGGGTGATAAAAACGCACGAACATAGAGGTGAAAGAAGCTCCGCATGTTAAAGGATTATAGATGATCACTCGGGAAAATTTCAGAGTTGTTTTTAATATGCCCTTTTCACAAGCTCCTCTCAATTCGGGGACTGCGTGGTTGAAAATAGCGCTGAGGTCGAACTCGTTTTTTGCAGGCACTCCGTTTTTCCAATAGATAATCGACACTCCGAGCGTCTTTCAGTATCAGTTAGATTATTCACTGAGAATCACTAACACTCATCGCTCAGCCAGCATCGGCAGAAAAATAAATCTGGTCTTCTCGCTTTCTAGAACAGTAGAAGAAGCTACGAAAAGGTGAGCCACTTATTATTAGCGGAAAGTTGGATTAAACGAGATCACAAGGGCCACAGGAAGTTAAAATGCCGCCTTCAATTTTTGTAAAATCGATGATTTGCGACGAATCAATCCGTGTCGCTTTGCTATAAGTTCCGTCAACGTTGTCGAAACGCTCTGAAATTCAGACCATTCGATAGCCTTGAATATAACGAAGTCACTGAGCCAGATCT
>MU912048.1:114058-129623 GCA_036418165.1 Cooperia oncophora
TCCCAGCAATAATCGGAACAAATCCGAGAAACAGGTACCTGCACCAGGAGGAGCCGCTACAGCAGTCATGGCAGAAGGGGCGCCTGCGCCAGGGACTGCTGTCATTGTTGACGCTGAAATGGATATTCGCTATCAGTTAGATAAGAACTTTATCCAGAACTGCTTCGCGGAGTACTAGTGATTACCTCCTGCAGGTACTCCTCCTAGGGCGGTCATTGTTGAAGCAGGTTTCAGAGCTGTCATGGTCGAGGCTAAAGGTCGTTAATAACATACTTGTTAATAACGACAATCAATCAGAATAAATACGACAAAGAGGTACCTCCTCCGGGAGGAGCTGCAAGGGCAGTCATAGCAGAAGGAGCACCACCACCAGGAACAGCTGTCATTGTTGAGGCTGGAAATAAGATTGTACTAACAGATTCATACTACAGCATTTTTGAAATTGTTATAGGATGCTTGTAATCACCTCCAGCTGGGACTCCTCCCAGGGCAGTCATTGTCGAAGCAGGTTTCATAGCTGTCATTGTGGACGCTGAACAGACTAACATTTCTTCATAGTGACGGCAACGATCAGAATGAATACAATAATGTACCTCCACCAGGAGGAGCTGCTACAGCAGTCATAGCAGAAGGAGCACCACCACCAGGAACAGCTGTCATTGTTGAAGCTGGAATTCAGATTTGTACGAATAAAGTCAGGCTAGCTATGACAAGGATGCTGAGTTATGGGCAGAAGCCAGACCCCAGGCGAGACTCAAACCCCCATCTCCCACTGACCGGGCTCTCACTCTCCCAACTCAACTGTGCTATCCTCATCATACTAAAACAACTTTAGGCTACAGCATTATTTGAAAATGTTGCTGAGAATGCCTGTAACTACCTCCGGCGGGTACTCCTCCTAGGGCGGTCATTGTCGAAGCAGGTTTCATAGCTGTCATTGTTGACGCTAAACAACGGACCTTTTCGTGACAGTAACGGAATGATCTAAATGAGTCTGAAAAGGGTACCTCCACCGGGAGCAGCTGCCAGAGCTGAGAGCTGAGTCATAGCGGAAGGAGCACCACCACCAGGAACAGCTGTCATTGTTGAGGCTGGAATTAGGAATTCATCGAGAGATTCGGACTAAAGTATTGCTCAAGAACGTTGTTCGAAATGCTTGTTATCACCTCCGGCTGGTACTCCTCCCAGGGCAGTCATCGTTGAGGCAGGTTTCATTGCCGTCATTGTAGATGCTAAACAGTTACTTTTCAACGAAGACGTCAAATGTGGATTACAGTGTGCACTGGGGTGTCAAACAGCTTGAGAGTAAGAAAACTTCGGCATGAAGGACGAGCTTAAAGACAATTATAACAGATTCATACTACAGCATTTTTGAAATTGTTATAGGATGCTTGTAATCACCTCCAGCTGGGACTCCTCCCAGGGCAGTCATTGTCGAAGCAGGTTTCATAGCTGTCATTGTGGACGCTGAACAGGTAACATTTCTTCATAGTGACGGCAACGATCAGAATGAATACAATAATGTACCTCCACCAGGAGGAGCTGCTACAGCAGTCATAGCAGAAGGAGCACCACCACCAGGAACAGCTGTCATTGTTGAAGCTGGAATTCAGATTTGTACGAATAAAGTCAGGCTAGCTATGACAAGGATGCTGAGTTATGGGCAGAAGTCATACCCCAGGCGAAACTCAAACCCCCATCTCCCACTGACCGGGCTCTCACTCTCCCAACTCAACTGTGCTATCCTCATCATACTAAAACAACTTTAGGCTACAGCATTATTTGAAAATGTTGCTGAGAATGCCTGTAATTACCTCCGGCGGGTACTCCTCCTAAGGCGGTCATTGTCGAAGCAGGTTTCATAGCTGTCATTGTTGACGCTAAACAACGGACCTTTTCGTGACAGTAACGGAATGATCTAAATGAGTCTGAAAAGGGTACCTCCACCGGGAGCAGCTGCCAGAGCTGAGAGCTGAGTCATAGCGGAAGGAGCACCACCACCAGGAACAGCTGTCATTGTTGAGGCTGGAATTAGGAATTCATCGAGAGATTCGGACTAAAGTATTGCTCAAGAACGTTGTTCGAAATGCTTGTTATCACCTCCGGCTGGTACTCCTCCCAGGGCAGTCATCGTTGAGGCAGGTTTCATTGCCGTCATTGTAGATGCTAAACAGTTACTTTTCAACGAAGACGTCAAATGTGGATTACAGTGTGCACTGGGGTGTGAAACAGCTTGAGAGTAAGAAAACTTCGGCATAAAGGACGAGCTTAACGAGCGAGAACAGGTTCCACTAGCAAAGCCGAGATCGCAGTGGTCTAATGGATAGCTGAATGTTGCACTGCTACTCAACGAAGGCCTGAGGTGCGAATTTGAGAGATCACGCTACGGTTTCCTGAGATTGGCAGGGTATGTAGCTCTGAGAGCCGCTGCAATGCAACGAGACAGTTATCAGGATGATGCCAACTCTCACATTGTGGAAGCGAAGATTTACAAGCCTTTCGCGCATTCTCGAAACGAAGGGCAGGCGCTAGGCAGCGTTCAGACTTCGCGAGGGCAGTGGTACAGTAGCGCGTTCGACGCGATCGACACTGTTGAAAGCATGCGCATCGAAGGCGTCGAACGCGCGACTGGCATCGCGAAGTCTGAACGCTGCCTAGCAGCTGCTAGATCGCTCTTAATGTGCCCGGCTATGTATCAAGTGAATGGTTTGCCATATAGTTGGGCATTAGCGGCTCGCAACAGGCGATTCAGCGGCTCGCGACAGCGCGGATTTAGGCGTCGCGACAGTTCATGTTTCCTACGCTTTTCTCAGCCGCGGCGTATCTAGTTAAATTGTTTGTTGCACTGATTAAATGCACATCATTAAAAGTAATAAAAAGTGTTACAAAGAGTACCTCCACCAGGAGGAGCTGCTAGAGCAGTCATCGCAGAAGGAGCGCCACCACCAGGAACAGCTGTCATTGTAGAGGCTGGAATAGGACATTAATAATGCGCCGTCGTCGGAGAGTTGCTTTCTCTCTGGAATTTCGGAGATGATCACCTCCAGCTGGTACTCCTCCCAATGCTGTCATTGTTGAAGCAGGTTTGAGCGCTGTCATGGTCGACGCTGAACTGATACGTTTGAAGATATGTTATAGTCTAGATGGCGGTCCTTACCATGTGCGAGGTGTCATTTGCGGAAGCGTGGCCCTCCCGTCGCTCACATATGCAGGATAGCGAGGCTGGAGGGTAGTACTAGATGGATGTCACTTGAGGCTCCACCGAAGGACGCAGCGCAGCTATATACTTAGGGAACCCAACTGCACTTCTTGTCTCCCTCGTCTGATTAGGTAGCTGTTGCTCTCTTCACTTGGCTCCGATGGGCAGCCTGCCGCTAATGTTGTTCGCCGCAGGATCTCGGCATCAGAGCAGTTGCACGCATAACGTGCAGAGGTACAGTCGCGAAAACTGGAAGAGTGTAGTACTTAGTTGCTAGGAAGGGAGGGTTGTATTGAGTAGATGGGGATCGCGTCGTAGCTTATAGTCCTCACCAGTCGGATCACCCGGCTGCCGCCGGGTGCTCCTCCTTTCACGGCTCGGCTTCGCCGAGCCGACCTGGCTTCGCCAGGCCCCCTCCCCTTAGGCGATATTAGAATGGATAAGGAAAGTCCGGGTAAGTAATTACCTTATGGGTTGCAATAGAAAGGAGAACTTAGCATTGCTTGAAACTGTAAAAGTGTGTCGGACAGCTCGAATGTTACACCGACAGCAGTCACCATTCCCAATTGTTGACTTCCTTCCTTATACTGCTTGAATTGCGACCGCTCCTACCGCGAAATTTTTGATTGATTATTTTCGTCGATTTCCCGTTTCAGCCGCTATGCGACTCCCCCCCCCCCCCCCTACGACAACATTTCAGTTATCAAACACCTCGGTGACCATTTTTTTTCGTTGACATCGAAGAAATGAGTTCACCCACTGAGCCTCTAATACTCGGCATTATAGCGGTAAGAAGTGATCAAAATGTAGCGCAGATGGTATCTTATCGGTTTTTATCGATTGATAAGATTACCTGTCACCCGTCATCAATGTCCTCATCACTAAATCTCTATGTTTTGGTAGCGTGAACCACCTTGAACAGCGACGACGACTGCAACTTTCCTTATCAGCCCCTACCGGCAATGATCTCTTCCAGACCCACGGCTGATGTCCACGATCTCCCTGCTTGCTACTCCACCTGCTAGAACCAACGCCTCACTGCCGCTGTGATCTGCGATGTGAACACCCAGTGACCATAACTTTCTAATGGCGTTATCGAATCTTATCAGGTGCTGACACTTCGTGTCACCCACCAATGATAATCATTGTCCCATACCCTATATCATCTCTTGAAAATGAATACCTAACTGATGCTTTCATCAGCGTTATGAATGTGGTGGCGATTCCCTTCTAACGACCCTTATCGAATCTTATCAGTAGATATCACTTCCTATCACCCACCAATCTTCCCTCCATTACCATTACTATCATATCTGAGAATCAACAGCCAACTAATGCTGTCACCCGTGTTATGAATATGGTGACCGTCCCCTTCTGACGCCCCGTATCAGATCTTATCAGTAGATATCACTTTCTATCACCCAACAATAATCTTCCCCTCCCATGCCCTATATCATATCTTGAAACCAAAGTCTCTCTGCAGCTGTGACCGGCGTTATGAATTGTCGACAACATACAATGCAACGTATCGTGACTACACACACACCACACACACCACGCAACACACACACAGACACACACAGACATACTTAGCGAATTATATATAGTAGGATCATTGCAGACGGGTGGGGCGGCTGAGCCGGCGCTGCGTGTGACGCGACTGTGACGCGACTGCCACTAAGCCGCAGTCGCTGTCGCGTCAAGTCGCGTCACACGCAGCGCGGCTCAGCCGCCCCACCGGTCTGCAATGATGAGGACTGTACCTAGTTATTTTTCCGGATGCATGAAAACTTTTTTAGTTATTAGCTCACCCCCGTTCATGTTTGCTGTACCCCCTAGTTGGTGTGGCCGCAAAGCCACTTCAGCCACTGCCTCTGACAGTTGATTTTAAGAACTGGCGATAGCCTATAGGCCGATAGCCCATAATCATTTTCTCTCATTTGGAATCCTTTGTATTGAGAGTCCGTGACTTTCCTTCAGGACAAATATCCCCACGGATGCCAGCCTATATTCTCCAGTCCCCACCGTCTTACCCGGAGACGATAGTGGGACGATGAAAAAACTTCCAAGGATGGTTGGGAGAGTACTTGTGCTCGAGGAGTGCATGTGGTGATTACACGAACACTGTCATTTCAACATCACTATGCTGAATCTTTTGCTGGAGACTCAAACAACATCACCGGAACTTCCGGCCTCATTTTCGCTCGCGCGTTTCGATAAGGAAAAATCTTCATGATTCTGCAGTTGCGGGACCTCCCACAAGGCGTACAAGCTTGTATTTCATGGAGATATACGTAGTTCCTAGCCATCCCTACTATATATAAACGGCGACGTCTGTCTGTCTGTCTGTCTGTCTGTCTGTCTGTTTTGTCTGTCTGTCCGGAAATTCGGAACTACCTGAAGAGCCAGTCTCAGGGGGCGGGTCAAGGTTGGGATGGGTAGGGCATGGGCCAAGATGTACGAAACACACGTGAACTAGGCTAAGCCCCGCCCACTGTGGGCGGTGCGTGCGCATAGTTGTGAGCTTCATATTTCAAAAATTCGTAGTTCGGTTCCAAAAAAGCCCCGAGAGCGAAGAAAAGTGGCAAACGATAGGCAATTAGTCCGTGGACGAAATGACTGAAACAAACCAAATTTGGGCGGGGCGTTCTACAGATGGGCGGTGCTTGCTTCGAGATTTTCAAAAATTCCCAGTTCGGTTCCAAAAGAGCCCCGAGAGCGGAAAAAGTGGCAAACGATAGGCAATCAGTTCGCGGACGAAATGACTGAAACAAACCCATTCTGTGCAGGGCGTTCTGTAGGTAAGCGGTGCCTGCTACGAAACTTTCAAAAATTCGTAGTATCCGCGTTCAAAAAGCTGGGAGAGGGGAGAAGTGGCAAACGATAGGCAATCAGTTGGCGGACGGAATTAATGAAGCACACCCGTGATGGGCGGAGCGTTCGCCGAAGTGGGCGATCCGAGGACGAAAACCCTCGAAACGCATCCGAAAAAAACCCCGAAATGGGGAGTGAGCTGAAACTAAACAGTGGTATGGCAGATGAACGTAGTGAGGGGATAATCGTAGGGAGTATCCCAAATGGTTGGTCCCGTCGGCAATACTTCATAATTCGGTTCCCAAACATACAAGTGTAGCTAATCGCAGTGAACGGGATATGTGCCACAGTGAATGGGAGTGAAAATCAAGGGTTCGTAAATCAGTATTTTATTTATTTGTTTAATTACCTACTATTTACTGCACAACAATTTAGGCAAATGCATATTCCTACTTTTGTCCATCCTCAAATCATTCAATACCGACAGAAAACATTTACTATACAGTAGTTTCACAGTTGTTTACCATTGGGAGGGTACTTGCTGATCTCTATCCTACTATATATAAACGGCGACGTCTGTCTGTCTGTCTGTCTGTCTGTCTGTCTGTCTGTCTGTCTGTCCGGAAATTCGGAACTACCTGAAGAGCCAGTCTCAGAGGGGGCGGGTCAACAGGTTGGGATGGGTAGGGCATGGGCCAAGATGTACGAAACACACGTGAACTAGGCTAAGCCCCGCCCACTGTGGGCGGTGCGTGCGCATAGTTGTGAGCTTCATATTTCAAAAATTCGTAGTTCGGTTCCAAAAAAGCCCCGAGAGCGAAGAAAAGTGGCAAACGATAGGCAATTAGTCCGTGGACGAAATGACTGAAACAAACCAAATTTGGGCGGGGCGTTCTACAGATGGGCGGTGCTTGCTTCGAGATTTTCAAAAATTCCCAGTTCGGTTCCAAAAGAGCCCCGAGAGCGGAAAAAGTGGCAGACGATAGGCAATCAGTTCGCGGACGAAATGACTGAAACAAACCCATTCTGTGCAGGGCGTTCTGTAGGTAAGCGGTGCCTGCTACGAAACTTTCAAAAATTCGTAGTTGCGTTCCAAAAAAGCTGGGAGAGTGGGAGAAGTGGCAAACGATAGGCAATCAGTTGGCGGACGGAATTAATGAAGCACACCCGTGATGGGCGGAGCGTTCGCCGAAGTGGGCGATCCCGAGGACGAAAACCCTCGAAACGCATCCGAAAAAAACCCCGAAATGGGGAGTGAGCTGAAACTAAACAGTGGTATGGCAGATGAACGTAGTGAGGGGATAATCGTAGGGAGTATCCCAAATGGTTGGTACCGTCGGCAATACTTCATAATTCGGTTCCCAAACATACAAGTGTAGCTAATCGCAGTGAACGGTATGTGCCACAGTGAATGGGAGTGAAAATCAAGGGTTCGTAAATCAGTATTTTATTTATTTGTTTAATTACCTACTATTTACTGCACAACAATTTAGGCAAATGCATATTCCTACTTTTGTCCATCCTCAAATCATTCAATACCGACAGAAAACATTTACTATACAGTAGTTTCACAGTTGTTTACCATTGGGAGGGTACTTGCTGATCTCTATCCTACTATATATAAACGCGACGTCATGTCCTGTCTGTCTGTCTGTCTGTCTGTCTGTCTGTCTGTCTGTCCGGAAATTCGGAACTACCTGAAGAGCCAGTCTCAGGGGGCGGGTCAAGGTTGGGATGGAGTAGGCATGGCCAAGAGTAGCGAAACACACGTGAAACTAGGCCTAAGCCCCGCCACCCCATCTGCGAGGCGGCGGTGCGTGCGCATAGTTGTGAGCTTCATATTTCAAAAATTCGTAGTTCGGTTCCAAAAAAGCCCCGAGAGCGAAGAAAAGTGGCAAACGATAGGCAATTAGTCCGTGGACGAAATGACTGAAACAAACCAAATTTGGGCGCCTGCTTCTACAGATGCGGCGATGCTGCTTCGAGATTTTCAAAATTCCCGTTCGGTTCCAAACCGAAGAGCCCCGAGAGAGCGGAAAAAGTGGCAGACGATAGGCAATCAGTTCGCGGACGAAATGACTGAAACAAACCCATTCTGTGCAGGGCGTTCTGTAGGTAAGCGGTGCCTGCTACGAAACTTTCAAAAATTCGTAGTTGGGTTCCAAAAAAGCTCGGAGAGTGGGAGAAGTGGCAAACGATAGGCAATCAGTTGGCGGACGGAATTAATGAAGCACACCCGTGATGGGCGGAGCGTTCGCCGAAGTGGGCGATCCCGAGGACGAAAACCCTCAAAACGCATCCGAAAAAAACCCCGAAATGGGGAGTGAGCTGAAACTAAACAGTGGTATGGCAGATGAACGTAGTGAGGCCGATGAATACCTATTCGGGAGTCATCCCAAATACTCGGTTGCGTCCCCGTCGGCATATCTCAGTAAATTCCGGTTCCCAAAACATACAAGTGTAGCTAATCGCAGTGAACGGGATATGTGCCACAGTGAATGGGAGTGAAAATCAAGGGTTCGTAAATCAGTATTTTATTTATTTGTTTAATTACCTACTATTTACTGCACAACAATTTAGGCAAATGCATATTCCTACTTTTGTCCATCCTCAAATCATTCAATACCGACAGAAAACATTGACTATACAGTAGTTTCACAGTTGTTTACCATTGGGAGGGTACTTGCTGATCTCTATCCTACTATATATAAACGGCGACGTCTGTCTGTCTGTCTGTCTGTCTGTCTGTCTGTCTGTCTGTCTGTCCGGAAATTCGGAACTACCTGAAGAGCCAGTCTCAGGGGGCGGGTCAAGGTTGGGATGCCGGTAAGGGCAATGGCCAAGATGTTACCGAACACACGTGAATAGGCTAAGCGCCGCCACTGTGTGGCGGTGCGTGCGCATAGTTGTGAGCTTCATATTTCAAAAATTCGTAGTTCGGTTCCAAAAAAGCCCCGAGAGCGAAGAAAAGTGGCAAACGATAGGCAATTAGTCCGTGGACGAAATGACTGAAACAAACCAAATTTGGGCGGGGCGTTCTACAGATGGGCGGTGCTTGCTTCGAGATTTTCAAAAATTCCCAGTTCGGTTCCAAAAGAGCCCCGAGAGCGGAAAAAGTGGCAGACGATAGGCAATCAGTTCGCGGACGAAATGACTGAAACAAACCCATTCTGTGCAGGGCGTTCTGTAGGTAAGCGGTGCCTGCTACGAAACTTTCAAAATTCGTAGTTGCGTTCCAAAAAAGCTGGGAGAGTGGGAGAAGTGGCAAACGATAGGCAATCAGTTGGCGGACGGAATTAATGAAGCACACCCGTGATGGGCGGAGCGTTCGCCGAAGTGGGCGATCCCGAGGACGAAAACCCTCAAAACGCATCCGAAAAAACCCCGAAATGGGGAGTGAGCTGAAACTAAACAGTGGTATGGCAGATGATCAAAACGTAGTGAGGGGATAATCGTAGGGAGTATCCCAAATGGTTGGTCCCGTCGGCAATACTTCATAATTCGTTCCCAAACATACAAGTGTAGCTAATCGCAGTGAACGGGATATGTGCCACAGTGAATGGGAGTGAAAATCAAGGGTTCGTAAATCAGTATTTTATTTATTTGTTTAATTACCTACTATTTACTGCACAACAATTTAGGCAAATGCATATTCCTACTTTTGTCCATCCTCAAATCATTCAATACCGACAGAAAACATTTACTATACAGTAGTTTCACAGTTGTTTACCATTGGGAGGGTACTTGCTGATCTCTATCCTACTATATATAAACGGCGACGTCTGTCTGTCTGTCTGTCTGTCTGTCTGTCTGTCTGTCTGTCCGGAAATTCGGAACTACCTGAAGAGCCAGTCTCAGGGGGCGGGTCAAGGTTGGGATGGTAGGGCATGCCAAATGTACGAAACACACGTGAACTAGGCTAAGCCCCGCCCACTGTGGGCGGCGCGTGCGCATAGTTGTGAGCTTCATATTTCAAAAATTCGTAGTTCGGTTCCAAAAAAGCCCCGAGAGCGAAGAAAAGTGGCAAACGATAGGCAATTAGTCCGTGGACGAAATGACTGAAACAACCAAATTTGGGCGGGGCGTTCTACAGATGGGCGGTGCTTGCTTCGAGATTTTCAAAAATTCCCAGTTCGGTTCCAAAAGAGCCCCGAGAGCGGAAAAAGTGGCAGACGATAGGCAATCAGTTCGCGGACGAAATGACTGAAACAAACCCATTCTGTGCAGGGCGTTCTGTAGGTAAGCGGTGAGTTTGTGTCACCTGCCTGCCTACGAAACTTTCAAAAATTCGGAGGTTGCTTGCCAAAAAACGCTGGACGTGGGAAGAAGTTGCAAACGATAGCAATCATGTGGCGGACGGAATTAATGAAGCACACCCGTGATGGGCGGAGCGTTCGCCGAAGTGGGCGATCCCGAGGACGAAAACCCTCAAAACGCATCCGAAAAAAACCCCGAAATGGGGAGTGAGCTGAAACTAAACAGTGGTATGCAGTGTTCATGAACGTATGAGGAAATCGTAGGGAGTATCCCAAATGGTTGGTACCGTCGGCAATACTTCATAATTCGTTCCCAAACATACAAGTGTAGCTAATCGCAGTGAACGGGATATGTGCCACAGTGAATGGGAGTGAAAATCAAGGGTTCGTAAATCAGTATTTTATTTATTTGTTTAATTACCTACTATTTACTGCACAACAATTTAGGCAAATGCATATTCCTACTTTTGTCCATCCTCAAATCATTCAATACCGACAGAAAACATTTACTATACAGTAGTTTCACAGTTGTTTACCATTGGGAGGGTACTTGCTGATCTCGTATTCCTACTAGATATCAAACGGCGACGTCTGTCTCTGTCTGTCTGCTGTTCTGTTGCTTGTCTGTCTGTCCGAAATTCGAACTACCGTAACCATGCTCATGCGGGCAGGTGTCAAAGTTGGATGGGTAGGGCGCATGGCCAAATGTACAAACACACGTGAAACAGGCTAAGCCCCGCCCACTGTGGGCGGTGCGTGCGCATAGTTGTGAGCTTCATATTTCAAAAATTCGTAGTTCGGTTCCAAAAAAGCCCCGAGAGCGAAGAAAAGTGGCAAACGATAGGCAATTAGTCCGTGGACGAAATGACTGAAACAAACCAATTTTGGCGGCAGTTCTACAGTATGGGGGCGCGTGCTTGGCTTCGAGATTTTCAAAAATTCCCAGTTCGGTTCCAAAAGAGCCCCGAGAGCGGAAAAAGTGGCAGACGATAGGCAATCAGTTCGCGGACGAAATGACTGAAACAAACCCATTCTGTGCAGGGCGTTCTGTAGGTAAGCGGTGCCTGCTACGAAACTTTCAAAAATTCGTAGTTGCGTTCCAAAAAAGCTGGGAGAGTGGGAAAAGTGGCAAACGATAGGCAATCAGTTGGCGGACGGAATTAATGAAGCACACCCGTGATGGGCGGAGCGTTCGCCGAAGTGGGCGATCCCGAGGACGAAAACCCTCAAAACGCATCCGAAAAAAACCCCGAAATGGGGAGTGAGCTGAAACTAAACAGTGGTATGGCAGATGAACGTAGTGAGGGGATAATCGCTACGGGAGTATCCCAAATGGTTGCGTCCCAGTCCGGCAATACTCATAATCGGCTTCCCCAAACATACCAGAGTGTAGCTATATCGCCAGATAACGATATGTGCCACAGTGAATGGGAGTTGAAAAATCAAGGGTTCGCTAACATCAGCATACTATTTATTTATTTGTTTAATTACCTACTATTTACTGCACAACAATTTAGGCATGCATATTCCTACTTTTGTCCATCCTCAAATCATTCAATACCGACAGAAAACATTGACTATACAGTAGTTTCACAGTTGTTTACCATTGGGAGGGTACTTGCTGATCTCTATCCTACTATATATAAACGGCGACGTCTGTCTGTCTGTCTGTCTGTCTGTCTGTCTGTTTGTCTGTCTGTCCGGAAATTCGGAACTACCTGAAGAGCCAGTCTCAGGGGGCGGGTCAAGGTTGGGATGGGTAGGGCATGGGCCAAGATGTACGAAACACACGTGAACTAGGCTAAGCCCCGCCCACTGTGGGCGGTGCGTGCGCATAGTTGTGAGCTTCATATTTCAAAAATTCGTAGTTCGGTTCCAAAAAAGCCCCGAGAGCGAAGAAAAGTGGCAAACGATAGGCAATTAGTCCGTGGACGAAATGACTGAAACAAACCAATTTGCGCGCTTCTACAGATGGCGGCTTTGCTTCGAGATTTTCAAAAATTCCCAGTTCGGTTCCAAAAGAGCCCCGAGAGCGGAAAAAGTGGCAGACGATAGGTAATCAGTTCGCGGACGAAATGACTAACAAACCCATTTCTGTGCAGTGCGTTCTTACGTTAAGCGTGCCTGCTACGAGAACTTTCAAATTCGTAGTTGCGTTCCAAAAAAGCTGGGAGAGTGGGAGAAGTGGCAAACGATAGGCAATCAGTTGGCGGACGGAATTAATGAAGCACACCCGTGATGGGCGGAGCGTTCGCCGAAGTGGGCGATCCCGAGGACGAAAACCCTCAAAACGCATCCGAAAAAACCCCGAAATGGGGAGTGAGCTGAAACTAAACAGTGGTATGGCAGATGAACGTAGTGAGGAGATAATCGTAGGGAGTATCCCAAATGCCGTTACCGTCGGCAATACTTCATAATTCGGTTCCCAAACATACAAGTGTAGCTAATCGCAGTGAACGGGATATGTGCCACAGTGAATGGGAGTGAAAATCAAGGGTTCGTAAATCATATTTTATTTATTTGTTTAATTACCTACTATTTACTGCACAACAATTTAGGCAAATGCATATTCCTACTTTTGTCCATCCTCAAATCATTCAATACCGACAGAAAACATTGACTATACAGTAGTTTCACAGTTGTTTACCATTGGGAGGGTACTTGCTGATCTCTATCCTACTATATATAAACGGCGACGTCTGTCTGTCTGTCTGTCTGTCTGTCTGTCTGTTTGTCTGTCTGTCCGGAAATTCGGAACTACCTGTAGAGCCAGTCTCAGGGGGCGGGTCAAGGTTGGGATGGGTAGGGCATGGGCCAAGATGTACGAAACACACGTGAACTAGGCTAAGCCCCGCCCACTGTGGGCGGCGCGTGCGCATAGTTGTGAGCTTCATATTTCAAAAATTCGTAGTTCGGTTCCAAAAAAGCCCCGAGAGCGAAGAAAAGTGGCAAACGATAGGCAATTAGTCCGTGGACGAAATGACTGAAACAAACCAATTTTGGGCGGGGCGTTCTACAGATGGGCGGTGCTTGCTTCGAGATTTTCAAAAATTCCCAGTTCGGTTCCAAAAGAGCCCCGAGAGCGGAAAAAGTGGCAGACGATAGGCAATCAGTTCGCGGACGAAATGACTGAAACAAACCCATTCTGTGCAGGGCGTTCTGTAGGTAAGCGGTGCCTGCTACGAAACTTTCAAAAATTCGTAGCTGCGTTCCAAAAAAGCTGGAGAGTGGGAGAAGTGGCAAACGATAGGCAATCAGTTGGCGGACGGAATTAATGAAGAGATCACCGCTGATGGGCGCAGCGTTCGCCGAAGGCCGGCATCCCGAGACGGAAAGAAAAGCCCTCAAACGCACTCCCGAAAAAAACCCCCAAATGAGAGTGAGCTGCAAACTAAAACAGTGTATGCAGGCATGAACGTAGTGAGGGGATAATCGTAGGGAGTATCCCAAATGGTTGGTACCGTCGGCAATACTTCATAATTCGGTTCCCAAACATACAAGTGTAGCTAATCGCAGTGAACGGGATATGTGCCACAGTGAATGGGAGTGAAAATCAAGGGTTCGTAAATCATATTTTATTTATTAATTACCTACTATTTACTGCACAACAATTTAGGCAAATGCATATTCCTACTTTTGTCCATCCTCAAATCATTCAATACCGACAGAAAACATTTACTATACAGTAGTTTCACAGTTGTTTACCATTGGGAGGGTACTTGCTGATCTCTATCCTACCTGAGGGGTATGATAAACGCGACGTCGGGGTTCGTTCTGCGTAATGCTGGTGTGGCGGTAGTGGATAGCTGAATGTTGCACTGCTACTCAACGAAGGCCTGAGGTGCGAATTTGAGAGATCACGCTACGGTTTCCTGAGATTGGCAGGGTATGTAGCTCTGAGAGCCGCTGCAATGCAACGAGACAGTTATCAGGATGATGCCAACTCTCACATTGTGGAAGCGAAGATTTACAAGCCTTTCGCGCATTCTCGAAACGAAGGGCAGGCGCTAGGCAGCGTTCAGACTTCGCGACGGCAGCGCTTCAGTCGCGCGTTCGACGCGATCGATGCAGTTGAAAGCATGCGCATCGATCGCGTCGAACGCGCGACTGGCGTCGCGAAGTCTGAACGCTGCCTAGCAGCTGCTAGATCGCTCTTAATGTGCCCGGCTATGTATCAAGTGAATGGTTTGCCATATAGTTGGGCATTAGCGGCTCGCAACAGGCGATTCAGCGGCTCGCGACAGGCGATTTAGCTGGCTCGCGACAGTTCATGTTTCCTACGCTTTTCTCAGCCGCGGCGTATCTAGTTAAATTGTTTGTTGCACTGATTAAATGCACATCATTAAAAGTAATAAAAAGTGTTACAAAGAGTACCTCCACCAGGAGGAGCTGCTAGAGCAGTCATCGCAGAAGGAGCGCCACCACCAGGAACAGCTGTCATTGTAGAGGCTGGAATAGGACATTAATAATGCGCCGTCGTCGGAGAGTTGCTTTCTCTCTGGAATTTCGGAGATGATCACCTCCAGCTGGTACTCCTCCCAATGCTGTCATTGTTGAAGCAGGTTTGAGCGCTGTCATGGTCGACGCTGAACTGATACGTTTGAAGATATGTTATAGTCTAGATGGCGGTCCTTACCATGTGCGAGGTGTCATTTGCGGAAGCGTGGCCCTCCCGTCGCTCACATATGCAGGATAGCGAGGCTGGAGGGTAGTACTAGATGGATGTCACTTGAGGCTCCACCGAAGGACGCAGCGCAGCTATATACTTAGGGAACCCAACTGCACTTCTTGTCTCCCTCGTCTGATTAGGTAGCTGTTGCTCTCTTCACTTGGCTCCGATGGGCAGCCTGCCGCTAATGTTGTTCGCCGCAGGATCTCGGCATCAGAGCAGTTGCACGCATAACGTGCAGAGGTACAGTCGCGAAAACTGGAAGAGTGTAGTACTTAGTTGCTAGGAAGGGAGGGTTGTATTGAGTAGATGGGGATCGCGTCGTAGCTTATAGTCCTCACCAGTCGGATCACCCGGCTGCCGCCGGGTGCTCCTCCTTCCGCTTCACGGCTCGGCTTCGCCGAGCCGACCTGGCTTCGCCAGGCCCCCTTCCCTTAGGCGATATTAGAATGGATAAGGAAGTAGTCCGGGTCAGTAATTACCTTATGGGTTGCAATAGAAAGGAGAACTTAGCATTGCTTGAACTGTAAAAGTGTGTCGGACAGCTCGAATGTTACACCGACAGCAGTCACCATTCCCAATTGTTGACTTCCTTATACTGCTTGAATTGCGACCGCTCCTACCGCG
>MU912049.1:18530-32265 GCA_036418165.1 Cooperia oncophora
CCCCAAAAATTTTGCTGTCGAGCGGGAGGGGGGGAGGGTATATAGTACGCATGAAACAGGAAAATCACGAAAAGTCAACCACCACTCCTAGAAAGGCCAGAAAGTAAATACGACCCCCCCCTCCCAACAATGAGCAAGTACGACCCCCTCCCCCCTTTACAACGTCCGTGAAGCGAGAAAAATCAACTATCAAAATAAATTTTTCTCAGCCCAAATACGACCCCTCTCCTGGCGGCCAAATACGTCTCCCTGTCGGGGATTCCCCAACAACGATGTGCCCTGATGGCTAGCCGCGCGACGCGCAGACAGTGTGGACACAGCGCTCGGGTATCACTACCTCCCGGCCCCGTTTCTGTGCACTTTGAGAAAGTGGCATGCTATGGAAGCTGCGTTCCCATTCTCCTAACCAACGGCAAGGCTAGGTCCTGAGGAGGTGAGGGGATAGAACGCCCTTAGTTACAGCTGGCAAGCTTCCCTAAACCTTCAGAACAAACACAAGTAGAAATCTTGATAAAACTTTATTTGTACAAACAAGCAACGGGATTGTTGTCATTAACAAAAATCACTTCTGTGAAATAGGAAATATGAATAAATAGGAGAAAAATCTGCAAAGTAAGAAGATATTGAGAAAGGCACTTCCAATCGCAATTCGGGTGCGCAAAAGGAACATTCCGTTCGGATCACGTACAGCCTTACTCGCGTCGGATGCTGTGGCATGTCAGTAGAGCCGGATTTGACGAGGCGCCAGCCCGTTCAGCACTACTTGTTGAGGCGGGCAAGCGTCACCAATTAGTGGGAAACGGAAAACCCGCGCCAAACCCAGCCACCTGACACACCCTAGTATTCGCACTGAGCAAGACCGTAAGGAGACGGGAATCACAGAAGGCACAGTGAAAGGGAAGCAAAACATGTTTGTGGAGAGCGACAGTGAAACAATGAAAAGAGACAGACAATAAGAGCAATGATAGAAGTTATGGCGGTCACAAAAAGCATCAAAAATACTACTACTTACAACTGAATATGAGTCGTGAATAAAGGCATGAACTAGGCAACGACACGCTCAAAAGCGCTCAAATATACACTGGCAACAACTCGCAGTTTCTTCTGCTCATGATAAGTGAGCGCGTAGCAGGGAATCAGTCTATGGGTCTACAAGCCTAACCGGCAAAACTAGGATTCAATAGATAGTCCCATTCAGACTGAGAGGAATTCTTGAAGAAAAAAAACAGGGAATACCACTCTCAGCAATATTATCATAGAGATCTGAAAATATCAAAGCTTTGAACAATTCTTTGGGACACAACTAGACGAAACTTGTCAAAAATAATATAAATAAAAGTACAAATAAAAATAAGATTGGCAATTCCGAATTACTGCGAAATACTCGTTAATATTGCTGTGCCTCTCGAGGTTTTCAGGTGGAATATTTATTTAGCGGCCTAACGTTTCGACGTGGTCGTCTTCTTCAGAGGCCTAAACGCGTTTCGAGTTAGAGCATGAACACTACCCGACCAAGCGGCCAACCAACCCTAGCAGTCCCGATGGCTAGATAATACGAAAAGGGCACTCACCAGAAACCCACAGTAAAGCCGCTCTACATGCGGATGTTAGTAAGTAGCAGAAGAGACTTACTATAACGTCTCCTTATTTGCATAAAGTTGATGAGACGCACGGCTACTTATAACTCGCAGTACTATATGCCGGAAGTTCGTTTGTTATTGACGAATTCACTGTCTCCGTACTGCATCCTAGGATTTCTAGCGGAAATCCAAAGCGCCTCCAGCACCTTTCTGGCCAAGACTTCCATCTCCTGGGTCGATACTGTGCAGTTAAATCAGTTGTTGCCCCGGCTAAGTCAAGCATGTACCACACAACCGGTCGTGGACCGTACTATACGCTCTACATTACCAGTCGGCCGTGTCCAGTTTATTCACCACACAAAGCTGTTCTCTCCTCTCTTAATAATAAAGACACTTTTCTCCACCCACAAAACACCTTCGACTTTCGAGGCGTACAGGTTACAGCTCCTTATTGAATTCCACTGATCGGTCCTTTCTTACTACCACATTAAAGATCATGGATTAAACGGTACTAATCCGTGACTAGCTCCTGCCGAACGTTCTTAGGACCAGCGCCCATCGAGAGATTCTGCCACGCAACCATGGTTGGGTGCCTGAGTTCAGCGAGATCGTTTATTTCTCCGCCACTGTAAATCACTCTACTGAACTCCGCCCGAACCGGGTAATTGAGGGAAGTTTAGGACCATGTGCACCCACTTAGACTATTCCATCTTCTTCAGGGATCAAATCGCCTTCATTCAACGTAGGCGAGGAGTTTTCTCACTTCAATTCATGTGGACCACTCAGACCGGTCACCATCCTGTAGCAGTACAAGTTTTTAAGCAGGTACGGACGACGAAATGCGAGGAAGATATTTCTTTTCGAGCTGCTCCACGTATCCGTCACCATTCACACCTTCGTCCGGTGGTCCACGAAGAAAATATCGGTCTTCCCATTCCAGGTACGTCCGGTCCATACCATCAACCCGCGCCTTGGCGACTGTGGTGAAGATGATGTCCTAGACCGTAGCGACGTTGTCGGAGCTGCTCGATGTTGGAGGTCATCCAGATCGAGAGTACTGGTCTCCAGGTAGCTATCCATGGGTGACTCCATACTAGAAGTTTCGCAGCTGTTTGGAGGTGACATGAAAAGGTCTTCTCCAGTCAGGCTGCGACTGGAGATGACTTCATATTTTGGTGTACATGAAGGTGATGGGCGAGAGCCAGCTCCTGCTTATAGAGGAACATCTTGGGTATCTTCCGCCCTGGTACTGGTCCTCTGTCTGGGCTGAAAATTTTGCTGATATGTAACTCGGTCAAAATGTCTTTTTTTACTTGGGCCCCCTGTATATGTGGAACCACATGTATGGCATTAACGAATTGAACAATGATGGCGCCGAGGTTACAGCAAGAGAGAAGCTAGTTGGAAGGAGGTATTTAGAGACGTACGGCAACTTCTACTCTCTGGTTCGCGAAGCGATCTTGCTTCGACAGAAGGTTGGCTACCCGACAATCATTAACATAACAAATAACAATGATAATGACCAGGAAGCTTATGCCATTTATACCGGTGCGAGCTATAGGTAGCCGGTATTACACGCGCCTTCCCAAATTTGAACTGACAAGACCCCCTTGTGTTTCAAATGTCGCGTGCGCATATGGAAGAGTACGCGATGTGTTCTTGCTTGTCATCATGACGATATCCACCGTTCCCCCTTCCACGCTCCTTTCCTCATTATCCCTTATGTTCCTGTATCCATAGTCCTGAAGGTAGTCACGATTGTGAAAAGGGCAGGAAGCTGTGTGCCCCATGCCACATGCGGATAACGCTTCTGCACGATATTTCACGAGACGGAAGAGGGGCAGACTCGTGGCTGTGGAAATGCGCACTTTGTGCGACAAAGGACGTCTAGTTATCAAGTAATTGTACATGGACCGGGGAACGGAGCATATCATGGGTCGGGGTCCTTTTTCGGCCTTCTTAGATGCTTTGAAAGGAAATATTCGTTCTTCAAGCATTTTTTTTCGATACATCCTTGGGGGAAACTAATGCTGAGAATTCCTCTTGGTATCTTACAGGGGAAGGATGGTAGGTCGAAGTGGCCATTTGAAATGAAATGTATACCGGCTGAAAGGTCTTCGGACGGGATTACGAAACCGTCTTCCATATCTGCTGCGGACCTCCCAGAAAAGGTTACGGGCTTCTCAGGGGCGGAATACTCGCATTCAGCACAAATTGGCGGTGTAAGGCCAAGGAGACCGTAGTAACGTGGCCGAATGGTTACGTTGTATAACTTTCTGGTGCGTGGTCGAGCTGGATTTGGGTCCTTGATGCGTGTGCTCTTTTGCATTTTTTCGAAAGTGGTCCCTGTGCACTTCAAAGCGATTTTGCATAACTCTTGTGCCTGATAATGTCGTGACGTAATGTTTCTGAAGTGATGGATATATTGTAGACAATTCCATAGAGGCCTTACACCACCAACTCCTACTGAATGCGAGTATTTTGCCGTTAAGAGGCTCCATAACTTTTTCTGGGAGGTCCGCAGCAGATATGGAAGACGGTTTCGTAATCCCCGCCCAAGGACCTTTCAGCCGGTATACATTTCATTTCGAAATGGCCACTTCGACCTACGATTTTCCCTTATTAGCACAAAAATGGAACTTTGAATAATCCTAGATTGAGAGGTTGAGATCTACGGTGTACGAGATATTGCACTTCAACACCCGCTGTTGTGTTCAAGTTTGCGTGCGGGAGAACGAGCAAGTGCCAGCCGAGTTCGGCATATATCCGCCAGAGCGAGCTTCAATTATTTAAGCAGTGCGCGCAAATTTTTAACACGGGCGCCTGTGTCCTTTGATATATTGGAGCGCATTGGCCGATACTCCCTTGAATGAAGTGGTATTTTGAGGGAGCCAAAATTCTTGAAAGAGGACCACTGAGGAAGGGAGGAACGACTTTTCGAAGACTAAACTTATATTTCTCGAAAAATGGTAAAATGCATATAAACGTTGCCTAATATCAGAAACAGCAGCGTTGGGGATTCGATGGGTATTTTCAAAATCAGATGCGAGTTTTTCTGCGACGGTAAGTTCCTTGTAACGCAACCGTTTGCAAGCGTAAGAGCAGTTTCAACAAGGGGGAGATTTCCCCTTTCCAAAGATCGCTCAAATTAATTCCAAAGTTGCCGGGTTTGTGAGCGAATGCGTTGGGGACTTTTCAGGGAAAGCTCGAACTATTGAAAAAAAAACCGTTTTGCGTGTACCTTTCGAGTGGGGGTATCTGAATATCCAAGAACGCTCGTAGAACGGATTCTTCCCTGAAGCAGAAGTAGGCAATAGTTAGTTCAGCGCCCATAGACCTTATCCTTGGATGCGTCATGCATTAGGTTCCCATGGTAGCTGGATGGTGCAACTTATACGTAATGTCTGTCCAGCAGATTTCTTCATAGGGTTCAGAAAGGTCCACGAGCTACCCACGGACTTGTTTAGGTTTCACCGTCTAGTCGTCTTGCCACCCAGTGGGATGGCTCTCACTTCACGGACAGTGGGAGCTGCAGCCTGAGGTTTTCCTTCGCGTTGACGCGAAAGGTTCGCTTTGTCTCTTACAAAATCTTTCGCTGAAGCTTTGATATACCGTATAAGCAGCGAGAGCCCAGCAAAATGTGAGCAAGTACTGTTGATCTGATCATAATAAACAGGGGCACTCCCAAGAGGAATGGAATGGGGCATCCGCTATGTTTCCACCACTGGTTGTTTTCTTCCTAAATTAATGGCTAACCGATCACCACTGGTACACCACGGCAGCGGACCTATTTGGCTCTCCTCGACACCGCTCTCTCCCTACCCCCTCACCGGCCTGATTGCAACGTTATCCACTATACATACCGTGACACTAAAAAAATTCTAAGAATGCCGCTACTTACCATTCATTGCCTCGATTCCAATGCTTCGAAATGTTTCTTTGCGGATCGAATGTTCATAAGCGTTGCAGCAGGGGAAACATTGCCATCAGCCAAAACAACCATAATGAATGTATTCGGAGTGAATGCGTCAATGAAAGCGGCAAAGTGACTATTCCGTACGTGCATATATTCAAACTGTGAGCCCATTTTACTGAAAAATCATCTAAATAATAAAGGTATAAGTGAAGTACAATGAATAGGTCACACCTGCAACTGAGCTTGAACTGCTTTATGATGTTTGAAACCTTCTCGAACCGATGCATATCACGATGCTCCGTCATTTCTGCGTGAGCGATAACAAGAAATGTGGCTCTCTCGAATAACATTACCTAAAATTTCAAAGACATTTCCTTTTCAAAACACGAAAAGTAGCGTAGTAGTAGTAGTTAGTTTTATTGGAACAAAAACTGTATTTCAGAAAATATATGGAGACGAATGTGGGCTCAAGTAAGTTCTTAGCCGTTCAGCTTCCACACAGTTCGCCAACACGTCCCTGTCTGGATGGTTCAGTCAGGTCCTCACCTATAGCCGCTTACACTGTCTCCTCCTACCAACACGTATGGCTGTGGCTAAGAAATGCCAGGAAGGATGGACATATGAGCAGGGAGGAATTCAGACGACTAATTCTCATAGCGTCTGATCGAGCCTGCGCAAATTTGCTGGGACGTGATAATATTCTTTTTGCTCTGGTGTTTATGTTTGCATGTAAGTTGCGCCATGAAATGAGCTAATGAAAACACACATATTTCACTGTAGCAGAAGAAACTTAAAACATGTTTACGTTTCGGAAAGTTACACAATTACTCTCACACAGGCGTGATAGATCTAATCAAAAAGTATAAAAGTCAAAGCCAAAGAATATGGGAATAGAAAATGTTATTATAGGGTTGGCCCATAAGTAATGGTTTTATTTTACTTCCACAAATTTTTATATTAAAAACGAAAATCGTTCCCATTGTGTTCTATGCCGTTCGATAGATAATTTTTCGCTCTATAAGATCGTGTTATTGCATTCCTACGTTTCGTGATTTCTGTCAATTTTTATCCCATTGAAATGGAGTGTCGGGTCGACCCAAAAAAATAGTTTTTGGCAATAACTTTTTGTACTTTATCTCGGCTCTAAAACTACAGGAGAAGTTCAAAACTTGTGATATATATGACCAAGGAAAGATGCTTCTCATGACAGCTCGAAGTTGGTTTAAGCAATGGAGGGATGGTAATTCGGACCTTGTAATAAGCATCGCATCGGGGGCCCTTTCGGGGTGCAACCGCTGCACAGCCTACCCACTGGCTTTCAAAGGCTTAACATCAACTGAAGGTGGTGCTTGATTATTATGAGGAAGCATTCCATGACCTCCAAAGATTCCCACCCTTGGTATCAATCTCCATGAAGAGGTAATTCAGTAAGCTTTCAGTTGTACTCAGTTAGGCATTAAGGACGAGCTTGTCTGTTAAGTTGGAGTCGAAATCTTTGAGTAGCCTGAACCTTCACAGGCATTTTTAAGGAATTCTCGGCCATATACTTAACAAACAGGCCTATGCTGTTTCAGCTTCTTAATTAAAACTAAAAAGAGACGTTTGTCAAAAATGCCCAATTTCGTCGACCTGACACCCCATTTTTATTAGGGAAACAGAAACTTCAGGAAAACTAAGAGGAATACTGTGTAGGGCAAGGAAGTTGCATCTGGAAAATAGTAGTGAAACTTCGATTCGGAAACCATGCATTCTGTTATGCAGCAATATTTTTGAGTTAGGAAAGAACACCATTACATATGGGCGCAACCGATACTTTAATGTGTATGTTGAGATCGTACCTCATCTGCATCCAGTATAGCAGCAAACTGCTTCAACTTTTGCTCCATTATACTTACATTTGGTATGAGTTTGTATACGATTGCGGACCAAGCCTGAAATTTTCTACAAATAGAATATATAAGCAATAAGTACGCCCTAGCTTCGAAGATGGTTCACACCCCATTCAGGTTCAACAACCTCCGCAGTGTACGCATTTAACTTCAAACTAAGGAGCAGGATGATTGCTTGGTAAGTCAGGTTGCAGGTTCGTCTTCGATGATTACCCTTCTATGTTAGAAAAGAACTTACTTTATACAGAGTCCTCATCCCAGATTACTACTGTCGGTAAGCATTGACAGAGAGCATGGTGCCGGTCACTGGACAGCAGCCATTTCGGTAAATCGTAAAACGAGCGAAGCACGATCCTCAAATGTCTATAAAAACGATATAACCACCGTCAACACAGGAGTGTTTGCAATAAAAATCGACGCTTGATCTCCGGTGATCACTTTTCAATGAGATCCATCTTATTGGATGAGGCAGAAAAACGCTGAACATGAGCCTATATTCCTACAATTAGCAGACAAATCGTTTTATAGTCTTGTTAAGTCATAAATGATACCGGTTAACGCTACATAGAAAGCGAAACTGAAATTCTTCAGTCCGCATGGAAAGGTTTATATCCGCTTTGAGAAAAAACTGTTCACTACCAAAACATTCCACACTGCAAACGTTTGCGAACGATATCAGCCTGCATCGCCTGTTGCATCCTATGCGCCAGGGGGGACTCCAACGGGCCCGTCCTCTCTCAGCGCGCGTTGTACAAATCGACCCAGTGTTTAGCCTGCTTCGTAAGCATTGCCTAGTCGCGAAGGCGTATGCTGAAGCAGGAGGACCGCGCAGAGACCGAAGAGTAGGTCACGGAGAGCTGGTGTTTCTCGCTCTCTTTCGCTACTGTTCCTTGAGACATCCCCGTCTGTTTCGCTCGTCCTGCTCAGCTCTGGTGGCTACAGTGTTCAGCTCTTGTTTGCCCTTCCCGACTCAGGTACGCCATAGCTAGAGCATTCAGAAGTGTTTGTTCCATTGAGCGAGTATGGGGCATCAGAAATCAATCCATTCCTCATCAACATCGTCTTCTTTAGATTCAGCTGCACCGGTTTCTTTCACACGCGCAGCCGAAATCAACCAGCATTCGCTTCCTTGCTTGATGTTTGATCTTTTCAGAACGATTATTGTCAGTAAAGTAAAATGTTGTAGTTAATGCCGGTGACGTCTACTTCCACTCCCATGTCCTCCCATTTCAGTTGACGCATACTTGCCCGAGAGGCGCTGAAGTTTCCGGGCAAAATGGTGGCACCCTGCTGAACCGCGGCCTTTTTCAAGTCAGTAGTGATCCCTCGTAACTAGGCAAAATACCGCTCGTGAAGTTATTGCAGGGCTCAAGAAGGAAGCTTATATCCAGTGCCATGATAGGCTTTGAATGACCTACCAGCGATACTTTTCTTCCAAAGCTGTATCCCATTGCTGAGTGCGGTAAAGGTGGAAATTTGTGCTTTTACTCAAAAAAGAACAGAAGCTTACTCACCATTAGCGAATCGACACATGGTGGCAAAGCTTTGGCAAAGTTGAAGCAAGAGAGAAGGATGGAAATTCGAAGCGAAAAATCAAAGTAAATAAATTCCTACCTGGGCATTCGGTGAGTTATGCAGTAGAGCTTCAAGACAGGATTGATAATAACCCAGATCCTTTTCAAATTCTCTACTCTCAACGTCAAAAACGTAATATTACACCTGAAGACACCTTCACTGATATTCGCAACACCAAAAATTAAACGACAGGCAAGACTGGTATACCCTATAATTACTCACCTGAACATTTTTGAAAATCTGATCTTTTTGTGAAGACAGATAGTTGTTCATGAAAGTCTCCTGACCACCACAATCCCACAAGTGTAAAACAAGGTTTCCGAGGAAACTGAAAGTATGACAATCTGCGTAAGAGGACTTCTATGAGACCCAGTGAGGGCAGCACAGAGGGGACTTGCAGTTTCGACGGTCTTTTCCTGTTATGAGTTACATTCTTGTTCGCCGCAGATGATGGACATATCAACGGGTCGTAAGTTTGTCAGCGGTTCGAAGCCGTTCGTTACAGAGCTTTTTCCGTTTTCTATCGGCAAGCTAAAAACTGGCAATATATTGCGTCCGAGTCTTTTCCCACCAGTTGTTGTCGTCTACACGCTTCAACGACTGGTAGAGAACAGGCTGGCGATGCGCCAAACGCGTCCTCAATGACACGTCACCATCAATCCCATGCTAGACAAGAATGCTTCTGCAGCATAGTGGCTTCGGTATGTTCAACTTCGCTGTCCACAAAAGAGCAATCATGGCTCTCACCATTCAACCATATTGATATAAGCCAACACCCGCGAACATAAATTGGAAAAATTACCGAACATGCGCGTGTTCAACTTCCATTGTCGGTCCCAGTCTAGACGTATCACGAGCAATGTAGTTCGCAAAAATAATACGAACGCGATAGCTCGTTTTACCTGAAACCTTTTGCCCCAATTAAAGATGCACTTTCCTCTTTGGCGACATCTTCAGCGAAGAACCGCATAAAATAAATCTGTAATAAGATTCTCTACATAACTAGCTTGACAGTTCAGGCAAGGTATTAAACAGATGTTTGATGCGATTACTATACCATGCTAAAAACAAATACATGAAACGCTAGACACGAAGGCTAGAGCAGTTGTTATGCCAAGTACACGAAGCCCGGCATCTCGAAATTCAGTTATTCGGAAAATGCGAAACAAAACATAATGAGTGAACGGCGATTCATAGAAGTGTGTCTCGAAGAAATGTATATCAAAAACGCGAGCCTTAATTACAATAGGGCCGTGTTGCATAGTTCCCAGCCAAAGCGCATGTTCTACGAGTTGTAGCAAATGGTGCTCTATTCTTAAGAAAACATCATTTGCAACGTTTTGAGTCTAAATGACAATCACCTTCAAGCATCGAGAGTAAACTGAAGGCTTAGCAAACGAATTTCCACACTCGTATAATTTGTAATATCTTTATATTTACTTAAAAATCCTACGCTAGCTAGCTGTCAAATTACGTACACGAAGCGAGTACGTCTTCACGCCTAATTTTCGAAGATTGGCCGCTGACAACAATTACAGCGCACTTTGTCAACCAGATTTGTTCTCACTGCGAGGTCCAGGTATTCTTTCGTGGCAGCCCAGTAGTCGAAGGGAGAAGGTAAAGAAGGAGGGAACAGAGAAGGAATTTGGATTCTTTTTTCCTCTACCTTCTCCATTCGAACTACTGGCTGCCACGAAAGAATACCTGGAGGGAAAGAAGGAAGGAGGAAGAAAAAGGAAAGAGAAGCTTCCGCAATTTTTCAATGTGGTGAGAACATGGCGTTGTCGCTTTTCAAAAGACGCACGCGAAAGCTCCTGAAATAGCAGCAGCTTAGTTGCTGTTGATGCTCAGTGTGTCAAGGGGGCGCCGTTTGGCTCGGCGCGATCCCATTTTCCATCAACTGTCGTTGGCTTTCTTCAAGAGTCGGACAAGAGTGGGTTGACGCCATGTCAAACCCACTCTCCTGACATGCCAGCATCCGCATTGAACAAGATGTATTCGGTACATACAGAAGCGCCAAACTCTTTCTCATGGCGAGCGGTCGCTCTTCTCCAGAGTGCTTAGACAAGATCAAGGTCTCCCGGCCAGCAAAAGAAGATTTCTTTCTCTTAACACACGATACCTATGTGAAATCTGCTGTAGTGTAAGCCGATGAACTGTTGCGACTAAGTCCTACTCGTTTGGTGTGGATTATAGAGTTGTAGGAGTGAGGTAGTACCGAAGAAGACAGAGGATAAGAAAGACGAGATCGCATTGATTGGGCTCTTATAAAGGATGCTGTTTCTCTCAAGAACTCGTGAAATCTTCAGCAACTTCTGAAAGGCAACATGAGCATGAGCAGAAGCAGAAGCAAGTGCGAGGAGTAATCTTTGCCCCGAGCACAGCTGTTTAGAGGCAAAAGAGACCTGCTGGAAGATTTCTCACTACCGTAGAGGGCGGGTGTGTTGGACAGAGAAAGTTGCTTTGATTCCGAGTCCGATAACGGCTCCTTAATCGCTACATCCCATCAGCAGCAGAAAACTTTTTCCGGTTTAGCTAAGAAATGCTCTATGAAGTCGAATAAGGTCTCAACTAATACTTACAAATAAACTTAAACACTGGAAGCCATAGACCACATATACACATGGACTGCCAATACAAGAGTCACACGGAAGCAATTCTATGTAGGAACCAAATACGTGAAGGTCAGCAGTTATACGAATCAAATGAATGCGGCAGTTTAGGAATGGTAAGAATAAGAATGCCACCGATAAAACACGCACGCGTTCCATGCCTGTTCTATCAGCCGAAGGAGCTCGTTATCGGAGAAACAGATGCCCTTGACAGTTCTTGATTTCGTTTATTGCTTGTAAAAAATTGAGGTCAAAAATTACATTTACAAAGCCAAGGATGAGATGAAGTGAACGCCTACAGAACCTCCACAGTTTCTGCATCAGCAAGAGCGCGTTATGCGTCGCATTTCCAACCAGCTTCTAAATAGTAACTCCCTCCCCTATGTTTTCCCGCGGAGTCGTGACTATTACTAGGTATGTGACACTCCATCCAGAGTAAGTCCGCGATCCCGCTGCTACGTCGTGGCCAAGATAGGCGGTGAAGCAGCAAGGATGGTGTGCCATCCCATAGCCACGAACCGCAATAATCTCGTCAGTGCTTCGCACTTTCGATAGGTTGCACGATATAAACCCTGCCAGCGCTATTTACCTTTTTGAATTCAGGTCACATTTCGAAAATTTTCCCTAGCGGTGATTCAATCACGACACGTCATACGGTGGGCACTCTCAGCGAGGGGGAGGGGAGGGTTCGTATTCGAACCGCTGAATGGAGGAGAGGGTCGTAGGGGTCTCTGAAAAAATGATGTTGACTTTCCTCGTTCCGACCCTTTTCTGGTTGTATTTCTCCCACCCCCTTGGTCGACAGTAGGTTTTTTGCGACGATCTGGACAATCTCCCCGGTTAGGTAGCCAATGCAAAATGGGGATGGGGAAAGGGCCCTGCTAGAGGAGCAAGCTTCCGGGGGATCACATTTCACAAAAATTTCTACGGGTGCTACCTTCCTTGGCGGGATGGCCTAAGACGGCGAGCCGTCTTAGGCCATCCCGCCAAGGAAGGTAGCACCCGTAGAAAATATAGAGGATGTGATATTCCTGTTCAAGGTGTTAAATACCCCGGGGAACGAAACTCATTGTCAGAAAGTTTAAACGAACGGGAAAATCTGTCAGAATCGGCTCCGAACTTCAGAAAACAACTATCAAAGAAAGATTCTGCCACGCTGCTTGGCAGAATCGTCAAGGACACGCTGTTATATGGAATCTCACGGTTAGAGCACAGTGCTATGATCACGCATAAAGCCACCACTTTACACTAGAAGTAACGCAACAACATTTTTTTCCACAATAAGTATTATACTACCCAACCATTGTTTAATGTGAGTAACAATCAATACGTAACTATTTAGAATTACAAAACAAAGATGAGTGTATGTAGAACAGGTTGCGAATTTCTTGAATTTAGAGAAAGGAAGAAAGTCTGATAACCACACCTAAACATAACATAATGTTCCAACAACAATTTCGAAGTAACTCATGCGTTACTAAAAAAAGGATACAGGGTACCAAAAATGGCACCTATGAAATAAACCGGTACAACCACAAGTTTATATACATGATGACGTCAAACCGTAATCATCGTGGAATGGTATTGGGAAGTTAATTACATCAACAAGGAATGAAATTTTGAAAGTAATTACATTGGACCGGTCTCGATAAGTGCGTGAAGCTTGTTTTTATGAAAATAAAAAGCAAGGAAGGCAATGAAAGTTATTGGTCTCCGAAAAATCCACGCCAACCCTGCATTCATACCACCATTCCAATTTCTTTTTTGACGTCTTTCAATGCTTATTACTAAAATATATCAGGCAAAACTAGCACAATGACCCGTGCAGCCGAGAACTTCACGATAAGTCATATCGATTATTCAACCTATACCCTCATCAACATAAAGATCTAGGATTCTTATATTATCGCTCATGCTTAAATAGAGTTTGAGAGAAAATATCAGGCAAATACTATCAAAATGGACCATGAATCTATGGACTGATCAACATCATTATTATGAAGGAGTACAAAGACATACAAAGAGTCCGAGCACAACTACAAATTTTACTTCTGAACGCGTATATCTTATAATTTGACAGCTATGACTAAAGTAACTGGGGCTAAAATCAACAAGATCGCGAAACATGACTGTTCTGATTGTATAGCTGTCAAATTGATAAGA
>MU912049.1:53509-77689 GCA_036418165.1 Cooperia oncophora
GCAAAAAAAGCGTCAATTCTGAAGAACAGGAAAAAAAAACAAACCCGATACTCATATATCATAAAGAGGATGGAACCAATGTGCAGTAAATGTCAAAAGCTTAGTCTACAAAACTAGCCAAGCTAATAAAAAGTATGAAGAGAAAAAGCGTCTCAGCGCTACCGTTTGTTTCTACTAACAAGCCGCACTGGCGCGAAAAGCGTGCAGCCTTTGCGTACCCCAGTGGGTCCTGAAACGACGTAAAAAAGATGTTGCCCAGTTCGCAATTCCTTGCAGCTGCTATTTCCTTCTTTTTCTGGATGCATAGCCATACGTTAGATTTTGTGAAGCCCTCAATGGGTCACTTGATCTACGGTTTTAGTTGTCCGGTTAGGTCGGGATCCTTGCAGTAGGTTCAAGCGTGCCGCGAAGGGCTCTATACGGATGGGGGAGGGGGGTGTTTGGTACAGTGAGTTTAGATTGCTTACTCTTCTCGTTTTAAGTGAGCTCCGCTCACCACTTCTCGGGACCGAATCACGGATTGGCTTCCTTCCAGGTTAACCAACCTTTCTACCCTCTGGGAACGGCAAGTCGGTGCCAGATTCGTCTGGGAGGTCCAAGAAACTGACTTACACATCTCCTGAACTTCTAGCCCCCTGAAGAAGACGATAATGTTGAAACCTCGGGTCGGTGAAGTATATCCAGAGCACGTCTCGGCGTTGGGGAAAATTTTGCAGAATGCGACCCGATCAGTATTCCTTCGACCTCCTTCCCATCTTGCCTACCGTCTCCTTATTTCCTGAGTTTCATTCCCTTGAACCCCTCCCCACCCCCTTGTCCTCCAAAAGAGAATGGGGTAGAGATGGAGGGTTTCATCGGAGGGAGGGGGTAAATATTGTACATGAAACGGGGGAGATCCGAGATCAAACCAACAACTGAGAACGTTTTTCTCAATGGTAGGTGTGACACCCTACTTCTAGCGGCTAAATACGACCCTTCAACGACGTACGACGTGCCCTTACTTTCAACTTTAGTATGCTCTTGTCTGTTTAACCGTGTTCATTCACAATGACTTTGAAGAAATGACGAATCTGTGGGTAAAAGAAAGTGTACGTGTCGTTTTGAAGAAATGAGGAGATTCCGCGGAATTTTGAGATCCGGCGGAATTTGGAGAGATGTCGAAATTATCTGTGCTAGACTGGAACTGGTCGCTAAAACCGTTCTTCTGTGGTGTTTTGAAGAAATGGCGATACTGACAAATTTAGATTCTGCGGAATCGCTATTTCGTCAGATCGATACAAACGTTTTCTTCTTCCCAAAATTCGTTATTTCTTCAAAGTCCTCGCGTATAAACGCGATGTCAGCGCGTTCACACTTCGCTATCCGACCGCTTGGACCGCGCGAATCGGCAGCTTTCAAATTCCGTCACGTTCATGCACTGAATGCGCGCAACCCAATTTTAATTCTGCCGTTGCCCCGATTGGGATGTAGCGTCCCCGGCGTATTCGCTCGATTCAAGCGATCGGATTACGAAGTATGAACCTGTTCACAGGGCTGCGTTCATAGCTTGCAATTCTTTCGACGTATTCGACGTTTATGGTGGCTACGTTCAGAAGATTAGATGTATGTCGATTTGACCTGGCTGGTGAAAGGTTGAGAACGTCGGATATCTAATCTTCTCCCCATTAGCATAGTCGCCGAAAACGTCGATTGCGTTGGATTGATGTGCACTTCCCCTTCAACGTAACCGAAATCATCAGTGTCTCAAAGCATGAACGCAGTCTTAGCAGTCACTCATTCGCAAAAAGGATTTGTTAAACTCCTCATATTTCATCACTGTAGTTTTTTGGCTCAGCTTTCTTATCTCACTATTTTCAGAGGTGCGGAATGGGCAAAAAGTCTAAGAAATTCGTGTGAGTTTCGAAACTTTCTGTTTAGATGTGTTCAAAGTTCAAAACCAGTTTCGTAACTATGAGCAATACGAACCTGTTGTTATGCGTAAAAAATTTAAACATGCGACGCTTCATCTGGCAGGGAACACTTCCTAGGCGCTTTATAGTTTCACCCCAGTTCGCAGGAATGCGGCGACCAGAGCACTATCGTTTGGTTGGGATTTCACGGAGTCCCCGTACCGTATCCCCCTCTTCCTTTTTTTGGGGGCGGGGTGTACGCTCCCCCCCTCTCCGGCTCTCTTGTCCCTCCTCATCGAATCGAGAATCCGAGCCGAGCGGACCGGGGGGTATGCAAGTATGCAGTACCCTATAAACAGAAAATCACGAAAATCAACCACACACTTGATAGAAGGCCAGAAGAAAATGACCCCCAGCCAACATATTTGAGCAAGTCATGACTCCCCCCCCCCCCCTTCAAACGGACCGTGGAAGACGAGGAAAACTCAAGATAGTCAAACGTAAATTTTTCTCAGCCCAAATACGACCCCCCTCTCCCGGCGGCCAAGTGCGACCCCCTGTTGGGGATTCCCCAATAACGAGTGCCCTGATGCGGGAACGGGCGAGGCGTGAACCGGAGAATCTGCTCCTGCCTACATATTAATGGCAGGAATCGATCGCATTCGTTCGCTTTGCAGAGCTCGGATCGAATCCCGTTCGGTTCCTTGACTGTTTCGCAAGAGGCAAGAACTGTAAGTGTTTCTATTTCCCCCATTCTCGGATTCTTCTATGTAGCGAACTAACGAACGTGGTTTGTATAGAGAGAAAAGGGATGGCCATGTGACACAATGTCCATTTCATTCTATTCTCCCTAGCCAAAGGACATGCTCAGCACAGCGCAGACAACGCAAGTCGCTAGGCTCTCCCAGAATCCAGAAATTGACGCTCTGACGCATGTACCGCTTTAGCTATTTTTCTCACCGAAGATCCTTCTGTCAAACTGGGAGTTAGTTCACACTGAGGACAGTAAGCCGCT
Source organism: Cooperia oncophora (assembly GCA_036418165.1). Taxonomy (NCBI): domain Eukaryota; kingdom Metazoa; phylum Nematoda; class Chromadorea; order Rhabditida; family Trichostrongylidae; genus Cooperia; species Cooperia oncophora. The sequence goes on from MU912049.1 coordinate 56,414, forward strand.
CATACCATCCGCTATGGCGGTCACTCAATATCTCGGCAATACGTCTACGTATCCATCGGTTTTCTGGGAGAGCCGGAGTTCTACTTGCAGGGCCCGTTCATACTTTGCCGAACTGAAGAAGGTTTGGAAGAGGCTTTGTTCTTTCGCTGCTATTGCGTAGCAGTCGTTGTGCGTGGTGTGTCGATCCTGTATCGCCGTGGTCGCCTACCTGCATGCAAGCTCCGGCGGTTTCGGAGTCTAAACGATGCGATTTAAAAGACTCGGCGATCGTCGATTGCCTCATCCCTTGAATTGCGAGCGACCTGCGCCGATCGATTCCCATCCATTACTTCGGCGCGCAGTCGCTTGAAACGCCGAGTCTTCTGGTTTGTCCGATCGCTCAATCTCCCCATCGCCGGATTGATACATATACTTTCTTCATCCCACAACCAAACGCCAATCTCCCTAATAACTAAATCTCTTCAGTCGCAAATTATGAAAGCAGCTTCGGGAGTATGCGCTCAAAGAGCGTGATAGATATCGACAAGACTGCTGAGCCTAGTCATTCCTCATCAGGACACTGCAGTAGTGTCTCAGAGCTCTCTTTTTAAACTTTTCTTAGCTCGTTATGCTGGTATTATATTTAGGTCTCACCATATCGACTTTGAAGAAGAAAATGAGGATTTACAAGATGAAGTGGATTTATTCCATGCGAGCAATAGGAAGATAGGAGCGAATGCTTACAAAAAGAAGAGTGTAAGTTCCTATCCTTCTGTCCTGTGTACTTTCAACTTTGAGTCATTCATCATGCCATTGATTTCAAATCAAAAACAACTTCCTGTTTTCCTATTTATAAAAGGCCATTATTATTCTTAGGGCGAAATACTTTTTTTCAAATTCGAATCTCAATGCACTCCTTCGGAATGACGCAATGGCCATACGTGCATCAATGATTTGGGTGGCCGAAACTCGCCGACGCTCTTCAGGCTTTCTTTCCCTTCTTCCTTGAAGAATGTGAATCCGGATAGAATCGCGGAAATCCCACTAGATTCCTTTGAAATTCTTCCCCGTTGATTCACTCAAACTGCTATCTACACTGATGGTATACTTTCCTTTTTCACATTCTGTCGAATCTCCCTCTTCTTAAAGACACATTCTACGATTGATCCATGCGTATTAAATTTCTTCCTTGCGGAGGTGTCCGCTTCCTAATCCCGAAGATTCCCCGCATTTAAGATTTAAAAGTGCGTCATACTTTGCGGCAGCGTTTTGAGCGTCTGTCAAGCCTTGAGCGTTTTCTGCGGCAAAGAAAGTGTAGGTATCGATTTTCGCTGAAAACGCTGGTAGACGCTCGAAACATTGGTGGGCGCTCGAAACGCTAGGAGACGCTCGAAACGTCTTGTGGTCTTCTCGCACGTTTTGAGTCGGGGAATATGCTTCTAGGTATCACCTGATTGAACCGGATTGAAATAATAAAAACCTGGTCTTCCCCATAAGCCGGTTATGCTTCCCACCCTAGAAGCAGAATGAAATTGTTGTACTCCTAGGAGTCGGAAAACTTTCTGGAAAGGGTTTTGTGGTAAATACCAGCGTGAGTGATTATGGTTGAGGACTCTACTCTCCACAAGAAGTCCGTAGACCTTTTTGCGCGACGCGCATCGATTAGCCGGCGCTGCGGCTTAGCTAGAGTGACCACGGAAGGGCGTTCGCCGGCGCAGCGCGATATCAATTGGCTTGTCGACCAAAGTGTAAGCGGGTGTACATTGTTAGTCCCGAGTTGTGGCGTCGTGCTCAAATTAGCAGAGTTTTTGTTAGCTAACTGATCTAGTGCAACGTAGCATAGCCTCGTTGAATCTGCAGGGTTTTAGAACGAATGCTGAAAACTCGAGCCTAACGATGCACCCCCAGAATAGAGACACAAACTATTTGGGAAGGGGCAGGTAGCCTGGAAAAAAACTACTCATATGCGGTAACTTTAGGGCATAATTTACTACATCCGAGACGCAGCATCGCGCCGCTCTTTCGGTCTATCATTTTGACTATACTCTGGTAATGACTTCAGAGGGCAGGCGATGTATTAGGCTGGGAAGAAAGTCTTGGCTTGTTGCTATTTTTTTCTGCTATTTTCTGGCTCAACATGGAAGAGAAATTAGTCGACAATATACTGCCTTTGTTAGCCACTGCAGTGCTTTACGGGCAGGTTAGCGATCTTCTCCCCGAACTCTTGAGGCTGAGAGCCAAACATGTCGGCGATCTCTCGACCGGCGCCATCAAACGTGCTGACACTTTATTCAGCTAAAAAGGTATTAAGTGGGCGGAGTCTATGTCAGAAGGATACGGTGAGTCTTTATGGTCTCCCAGCCTTGCCCCTTAACTACTTGATAGGTCTCCATAAAGTGTGAGGTCTCGCTTCGTCACGAACGAGGTGCCCGAAGCTAGTCTCGGTCATTCGTTCCAATAGTTTCCACGGGTTTCTGGAGCTAAGCGGCACAAATGGTAGCGGTGACCGTGTGCTCTTACAGGGGCAGCTCGTTGTGCAGCATTACTCTCGCGTCTTAAAAGCCGCAAAGGGGAACCTCTTTGGAGTGCGTGCCCCGTTGGCCTGCTGTTATGGGTCTTCTGCCTGAGACAGTCACACAGTGCTGCGTGAATTTCGATCATAGAGAACTCATCTCTCATCTCCACTAATCAGTCTACCAGAAACTCCTTCTGTTGAGGGCGGAGAAGGGGATAATGACCAAGATGTACCCGGGTGCACAACGTATCATCCCCATGGCATGAGTGATCCATCGAACCACTACTTTTCGATAGCCGAGGGTTTCCAGGCGGTTGACGACTGTCATTAAGGTACATCCGAGTTTTGTTAAATGTGGGTGATAGCTTCCGGATTCTCTTGCCTAATACAAGCATACTTCTTTACCCTTAGTGTTCGCCGGACTCGGAACGGAAAGCAGCCACATTTTGATTTGACCATGCGTATGGTCCCTAAACTTTGCTCCCTGTGCATCGGGGTCATTCGTATCAAAAAGAAATCACTTTCAGTCAATAAAGTCTTCACTGGTTTTTTTTAGATTTCGTTGAAAGTCTTCGGTAAACTATTCGAATTTCAGGTGAAAAAGGTGGAAGAGGTGTTGGATGTCGAAGGAGATGTGTCCGAAGAAAGCGAAATGTCCGAATCAGACTTTGACGATGATGACAATGAGATCGGTAAGTGTAATTTATATTGTGCCGCTATTTACCCTGTGAATAGATATTCTAGTATCTACATCGCGCACACATAGTTTCATCATGGCAAGTCTCCAAAGCCATATAGTGCCACAGAGAAAGCAAATGATCTCCGAACCTAATTTACCCAAGAATTTCGAAGAACTGTTCATTCATTAGTGTTCGCATTTGCCAAGTTACCTCCAAAGCTATTATATTCCTAACAATGGCCAAGATTCCTTTTGTGCACGGAGTTCGACAACATGGTTAAGATGACGTCACCTAAAGCGCTAATTTGCACCAAGCCCTCCTTGCTACATAGATTTTTGCGCGGAGTTCAGAAACCTTGAGAGTTCCTTTCAAATTACTTGCGCCCTCTTTCGTTCAGTGGCAGCAGTTTGAAGGATTTTAATTATTTTTCTTCAGATAAAATTCTTGAATTATGTCCGCATTTTTCTTCAAATAAACTTTCAGTAGCTGTTTCCTTCTTATCGTTTTTCGTTATCAGTCGGTGGATCTGATCAGGCTATTCATTAACACTCTCGTGGAGGAACATGGTTACTATAACTACTACTTAATGCGACTGTTGTAAGGGTTCTCAGAAATAGAGCGTTTGAACTCATTATACTGGGCTTATCCGACTGTTTGAGAATCAGTTGGCATAATTTGTGGGTTTCCAACGGTGCACTTTTGGGGTGCGTTCATCTTTCAACGGTGCACTTTTGCGGCGCGCTCATCTTATCGTGTAATGTGATATGTACATCACGAAATCACACAGGTCACACCTCATCTGACGTATTGTCTTGATGGAGGTGTTGATAGGCTGGCGATGAATTTACCTTCTTGCAAAATAATATGTATTAGCTGAATATTGCGCTCAAGCCAGTCTGCCGGCGTCTTTCCTTAACCAAGTAGTCTAGCCCACATACTCCGAGACTGTCCCTTTTTTTGCGGCTTCACAGTAAGTAACGAAGGCAGTGCGGCCCTCATAAGTGGCAGTTCTGACGCCTGCCTAGTTGTTCCACCCACCAAAACTCAAAAGGCTATTCTCTGTCCTAGGTTCAGTCTTTACACCATGTTTTTCATTTCTTTGGACTGTTAGATGGTATTAGCACTGGATGTCTCGAAGAATCTCTCAGTGAGCCAAGGGCGACAGGACATCGCTTGGTGATATAAAACGAGCCCGTTTGGAGATATCGTACGGTTGAGCTGGAGATTCATATGGTGTTCTCAATGTTTTTTTGTTTCTTTCAGACAAGACACTTAGCGACTATAGCTTCGTAACTGAACGCAACTATCCACAATAGCAATCGCGGTGCTTTTTAAGATCGTTGTTGGACAGACCATGAGTATTTTGGTAGGCTTGATCAAACAGATGAGTACCGTTTGCTAAGTCGCGGCATCGCGCGCAGACTAGCAGACTACTAGGTATCTAGCTGCCGTGACATAGCACAACGCTACGGTGGCTCCTGGGGTGCGTCTGCTCACAGCACCTCTTTTTCCATGTTCGCCACGGCTCAGGACTACCCAGATGTACGGTACACTGCCCAGATTAAAGTGATGACCTGCTTCAGTACATTCTCGAAGGTCTGGTCCTCAGAGTTCAGACACTTCTCTTTTTTCTGGTTTTGTACATAGTCAATGACTAGATCTGAATCTTTTTGCAAGCAGTTTTTCATCTTTTTCGTCACCTTCCCTCCACCTTTGTTGTGGCTCAGATTCCACTTTCAGTCTTGCATGGAGAATATCATGGAGGATATCCAATTTTTCAGTTTTTTTTCCTCATGATTTGGAATGTTCGTGATCGTGGGTTCCTGCCATACGAAGGCAAGGTGACCAAATGAGATAAGTTGGAATACTAGAGTAGCGCAAATAATTAGATCAAGTACGTAAGTGGGGCCTTCTTTACGGTAGAAGTGTGTGAAGGAATCACGATGTATACAGTTCGAATGACTTACAAGAGGTCTGTGCTCTCTCATTTAGTAGCAGGAAACAACAGAACATAAGCAGACAGTGACTTGGGCACTTGGCAGATATTCAGAGAATTAAAAGACTTTTGCAGTGAACCAGGCTTCTCAGATGATGTGTAAGAGCATGCGAAATCCAAAAAAGTTTGTGGTTATTCACTCGCATTCCAATTTATGTATGATGAAAAACTGATCACAAACAGGCACAGAAGGCTGGAAAGATGAAGTCGAATTCACTGCTTGCACCGCACCCAAGAGTCGACCGATCCGCACAATTTTGCATGCATTGATTGAATGACCGATTTCTCATTCTTCTAAAACAGGGAGAAGAGGGAAACTAAAGTGCATGTACTCCTTTATGCATAATCTGCAAAACACAAGAAGGGCAAGTCATCCGTCAGCTTGTACCTAACACATGCTCGTCGATTCACCGATATTGCTGTTCCTAATGAGCGGGTATTTAAAATTACACGCGGAGCGTCCGGCTTATCATTTCTGCCTTAACCTGAAGTAGTTATGACCGTAGTGATAGGCGTCTACATAGTTCGAAAATTGGTCTGTTTTGCCGCCCCGATGTTTATATTGAGCTCTTTGGAGAATGTAAGGCGTTGTTCACAGTCTGCGACCCTGACGAAACGGCGTTGGGCGAAAAGCAATAGATGCGTATCGATTTCGCTGGCGAAAAACGCCAGGGCGATGGAGCTAGCGTTTCGTCGAAGGCGAAAAACGTCGCGGTTTGGCGAAACGCTCCGTCGATTCGTATCAAAACCCTTTCGCCCAACCGGCCATAAGGCCGATACTCTTGCGGCCCAGCGCCCAGTTCGATACGCTATCGAAAAGCTTTCCGCCGAAGCATTTCTTTCTAAAGAAACGCTGGGCCGCAGCCTGTGAACAATGCGTAACGCTTTTCAGAGGGGGGGGGCTTCAAGATTCTGGAATTTGTGCAGGTCCATATAATCCGTTGGACTCATTGAATTTGGGAGCTTTATTCAATGTTTTTAGTAACGTGAGAGGACTGTGGAGGTTTTCATACTTGACATGTAGTCTCAATGCAGTCATAAATATTATGACTGCAAGGAATTTCTTCTTCAGTTGGCATTAGCCCACAACTGCAGTCTACCTGAACGGGGCCACTTGCTGGCTCATTCCACGCCTCCTGACAGAACGGATTTTGGTGGTGTATACTGTAAATATCTTGCTATGTCTTATTATTGTACCGTTTTTTCTTGAACGTGCATTTCAAAATCTCAAGATCGTGTATGGAAGCTTCATACTAATCCTCTTTTATAGATGGTGTCGTTGGAAACGAATGGGGACGTAAAAGGAAGGACTTTTATGGGACAGAGTGAGTCATTGTAATGACTTTGCACCAACCACAATAGCACTCATCATTTTCTTTGAGGGGCTTTTTTAACTTTCTTTTCGAGAGACTTTATTTCAGTAATCCTCCCCGTAGTTTAGGTATGTTGATGAGGATTGGGGAGGGATGCGAGATGAAGAACTCGAGGATGCAGAACTTGAGGAAGAAGATGCAACCAGTAGACAGGCAGCACTCGACAAGGCAGCTGCCGTTACAGCTGATTTATTTGAGGAGCAGGAATACACAGATGTGTCACAAACGGTTCGTGTTGTGCTCTTTTGGCATCCGTTACTCTAATGGGTACGCTGGCTGTTTTTTCTTTTTAATTGTTGCTGTTTTGTTGAAGCTTGTACTGTTCAAGGTGGTCAAGGAAACGGCACTAGAGTGGAAATTCGCAACTGTAAAGAAGCTTAACAAGCGTACGGGAGAAATTGTTGAAGAATACTGCAGAAGAGTAGGTAGTTCTCGAAGTTGAATTTCTTCTCCTGTTAATGTCTTCGTGGCCATCACCTTTGTTTAAATCACTTAAGCTTTTTTTTTAGAAAGACCTCATGAACGTGGTTGTGGAGCCTCTGATTCCTGTAATAGAACTTCTTCCAAGTACGTCAAGCATTCGTAAACAACTGTTGCTGGAGATCGATGTGTATTCTAAGTGAGTGGACTATTTTCTTAATGTTATAACCTTATATCCTCTATTAACATTTGAATAATTCAAAGGTGGAACCTGTAAGGCATCACCTGCGATTTACTAGTGAGAAAGTCGTGTTTCCCATGTTGAATGTAAATCGAAAGAAGCCTGTAGGTGGCAAGAATCATAACTCGCCGCGCTGATCGTATGTAATGTCTCTTCTGCAAAGAACGATGTTTCTAAGTCATAGATGGTGTCAGCAGTGCATGTATAGCCACATACAGCCATAAATGTCTACGCTGTCGTAGACTACATGTAATGCGGTGCTCCAATTGACAGGCTGCTACAAATGAAAATCTGGGAATTTGCCGCTCCGTCGCGCGCGTCGCACCCTTCGCCGCGCGCGACGGAGCGGCAAATTACGATTTTCTTGACCGTCTCCCAGAAGAAGCAGGGTTCATTTTTCATAGACCGTCAGGAGAAGTTAGTTGCTATCATTTTTTTTACCAATATGTGGAAAACGGTAAGGGCAGAGTTAGTGGTGTAGTACAAATGTAGATGGTGATAAGGATCGACTGCGTATGAAACTGACTTTGTACAAGGTTGGCCGATTGTTGCTACTCCTCCCTCTATAGTTGTGACTGTTTCGTTCTTTTTTAAATGAATAATTATTCTTTCAGATATATATTGAACATGATGTTCTACCTTGAAACTGAAAGCGGATTCTCTTGCAAAGAAAAACATTTTGGACGATAATATCGATGTGCATCCCGTAATGGCAAGGATAGATAGATTTGCTAAGGTAAACGTCTAAATTTTCTCTTTCAGTATGTATTTCATGACATAGGAGGCGCTGCCTTGTGTGCAGATTATAGCAGTATTTCCTAACTGGACAATGGCGTGCTGCTACATTGTCTTCTGGGGTTGGGTCCTGGTGCAAAAGATCCTGCTTATAATTCTTCCGCTGCTTTCACCGCTGTTCGGATGAGATGAACCACACACTTTCCTTAAGTTAAGTTTCTTTGACTGATTAGTCCATTGTGAGGAAACAGCTCACTATTGAAAGATTTCAAATTTCCTCCCGCCTCCCCGCTCCCTTGTGAGAGACTCAGTTTTTATATAAGAGTTGGAGTACGTGTCCCCCAGTAAGAATGGTAACAGTGAACCATTAAACTTTTTGAAATTCGATCCACGCAGTGAATATCTTATATCTTCATACTTCCCAAATGTTGAGCATGTACGACTCCGAGAATTCGCGAGTCGGGGTTCAGTTTCCAAAAACTGAGTGAATCGATTGGCTCTTCCCATTAGGGTTTGTGCGGATCGCACAAAGGCGCGTTTGAAGGATGTGCCGATCAGTAGAGTACGCGTTGCCGTACCTTTCGAATTCGCCAAATTTCGTTCGCAAAGCAAATGTTGGTGGAAGTGTGTTTTAGAAATCGTTTCAATAATCTCATATTTTAAGATGATCAAAAAAGTTGATGCGTTCTTGGACAAAAATGCGACTTCATTGAAGAGGCTAATCAAGAAGGCAGCACAAGGGCAGGTGCTGGAGTCTGTTGTCTCGGAGCCGTCAGGCAAAGCAGTGCCGCAGGTAACTTCAACAAATTTTTGTCATGAAATCGGCTCTTACCTGGTTTTCCTTGTTTGCAGTGTTCTTACATATATTGCATTTTTCCCATTCAGTTTTTTGTGGGTGCTAGAACTTGAGAGGTGGTTTACCGCTTTGAGACCGAATATGGTGGTTCAGGGGCCTGGGATGTGACAGAGTGAGGGTAGGGTAACTCAGCTAACTCACGAAAGGTAACTCAGGCAACCATGTGATCATGTCTGTTTGCATTACCCCACCCCACCCCCCCCCCCCCCCGAAAGTAACGGTCGAAGAGGCATCAGCTGCGACGATCATTTGGATCATCTATGGGTAACATTAACCTTTTGATTGTATAGAGCTTCCTTGGGTGCAAGGTATCGTGAACAGTGTAATGTAAGTTCCAGTCTTGAAGGAGAGATCAAAAGTTCTAAACAGTCATGATTCGTTTGTTGATGAGCTATTTGTAGTAGTAGCGGCCACATAATTTTTGACCGTCTTCGAAAAATATGTGAGCTAAAGTAAATAGTAGTACTCTCGTAGTATGGTTTCATTTTCAGAGCAGTGAACCGGTGCAATCGATGGAATTTGTGGAAGAGGTTGATGAACTTGAAGATTCGAGCTCGATGCAGGATGATCGAAGGAAAGCTGATAAACGCATTGAGAAAAACTCTGCTCTAGATTCGAAACGCAGAAAGAAGAAGGAAGCACGAATAGCAAAGGTACTTAAAATCAGTCTGATTTTGTGATTGCTTCGTTAGGTTTCTGTTCTGCTGTCAACCCAGGGACCATGGGATGCCGTGTACTGCGTCTAGCGTTGATCAGCATTTTGAGATGGACCGCGCGTTATACTTCTATTTGCATTGGCAGTTCGCCTCCAGAAGTCCCTCTAATGCCAGATGTGTGTGTGTGAATCAGTGCTGCTGATCTCCCTACAAACAGCTGAGTGCCTCTTCCGCGATCCGTTACAAAGAAAGATTCTGACCTGATCGTGCAAACCGTGGTAGCGTCTTCTCATGTTTGGTCAGCTCGTGCTTATGGACTATCAAACAGATCACATCGCTGTTGAGGAACTCTGTACGAGAGTTGCGTTTGACTGGGTAAACTTTTCCAACGTTGATTTTTCCGCCGTCCGAGGCACAATATTCGCTATATTACCATTCGCGCTATATTGTTCCAAATAACCCTCCTAGATGGCAGCATTTCTCTGAATCAAATAGTTGATCCTACCCCTTCCCTGTGAGACGGATGGTGGGAGGAGTGAGGACAGAGGGTCGCTTTTTGTAATTTTTCTTCTCGCCATGATATGCCCATATTGTATGAGCGGTTTCGGTTTCTGGTACAGTTTTCTTGTTCTGAGAGAACCTGTGATGTTCTGTCCTGTGATGTCTTCCGGCGCGGGGATAGGAGTAGTCGTTGCTGGGACCAAAGCTCAGAGGGAGGTACGCATCGCGTTGTGTAACATTTTCGACAATCACCTCCCTCGAATTTGTTCCCTCTGAAAGACCATTCACAATACATCTTTCCGAAATCTTTACTGTCGAGCGGAAGGGGGTAGATCCCAACGTTATCACAACTTACTATGAGAAAAGTAAGTCCAATTTCTGCGGCACCACCAAACGGAAAATCTCACAAACGAGAAACTTTTTTCACACCCCCGTCCATCCCCATCAATCAAAATACGACCCCTTATCGACCTTCTGCCAGTGATAAGAGCCTAAAATATGAATCAGCTATCAGGGATTGTATTGAGGGCATCACGACCCTCACTGTAGCGGCCAAACTGTGACAGCCTCCGTTGAGTTTCTCGCATGGGGCACTATGCCCTGAGCACAGATCAAATTAAATTGTAGCAGTTCCCTAAGATACTATTACTGCACGATATGTCTTATACTCGCTTGCGGGTGGCTTTGCTCAAAGAGCGCGTCCCATAGATCCATTATAAAAGAATAAATAGTAAAAATTGTCCCAGAAGAGCAAGACCATTTACTGGGTGATCCACCCTGCAGAAAATATGACAAACTGCGGACAGCATCAGTATTATAGCCTTTTCGCTGTGGATCAAGGGGAGTGTCAGTGAGGTGGGTTTGGCGCGCCACCAGCCCGTACTCCACCAGTTGTTGAAGCAGGTGAGCGACTGTAATTGGCGGCACATGACTGATACAAAAATATGATGCAGTATTATCGCTGTCGAAGGAAAAGAAATGTGCTGGCGCTGTGCCAAGCCCACCCGTCTCGCCCATCATCCCGTGAAAAAAGACTACTTAGTCATGTGGGTGAACGACTAATCGGCATCTTGTTGTGTAAATAAGCGTGCATTTATGATATATGGTTTTTTGCAACAAAAATGATTTTTGAGCTGTCTTTAATGAACTGCTGCTCCCTTCTCTGAAAGTAATCCTTTCCAGACGAAGAATCGTAAACGCTATAAGGAAGCAGTGAAAAAGGTACACTCACAAGTCGGCACACTCCGTAAGGAATTAGAAAAGTATACTGGAGAATCGAGAGGAATTCGTGTTAGTACGGTAAGATCCACGAAGCTCATCGCATAAGACTGCGGCAATCAGCGATGTTTTCGTCGGTGACTGTTTCGTGCTTGAATGTTGTTTATTGTTGGCTTGGATGGAGATATACATTATATTAAAAGTATTAAGGTTGTTCTTTTGTTGAGTTATGTTTGCCGATACATAATGTAGCAGTGTCTTTACGTTAAGCATTATTGATAGACGTTATGGCATTTTGTTTGACAGTTATGCTGTCTCACCATGCAGCAATTTGTATCACCATTCGCGGCGTTCGCGCCGATGCGTTGCACTTTTGATCGATTTGCAAAAGTGTGACTCCCTTCTGTTATAATTCGAGAGCTTTTTGCAGTCTCATCAGTTTCGTACGATCTTTTTGCGTCCGTTTCGTTCCACACAGAGTTGCTTGCCATATGGAGTTGTAAGGTTCCCCAAAAATTCACATGTGATGGCCATTAAGGCGAAACTTTTCCAGTGGCGACCGCTTTCGCTATGCTAACACCTCTTGTCTTTTACTTTAAGTGCATCGGAGATCACGGTGTTGGGCTCGTGCGTGATTATTGCAGCTTTTTACACTATTTTTATCCAGCCAAACAATAATATCCTCGTTCCGTCGTCCCTCCTTAACCTCTGGATTGAAGGTTAAGGCGCTACGATCACAATGAGTTACGATGTAGTTGTTAGATAGGAACTAGTACAAATGGAAGAACTACTTCTCGTTTGGACGTTGAAGAAAGGAAGAGTGGAGGCCCCTACCTGGCGTGGATCAGTCCGCGAAAACTAAACTATCTCTTCGAAGCCCACTTCTGAAAAATTTTTGTCAAACATGTGTTTTATTCGTTTGTATTATAGTTTCTAGACTGAAAAATCATCAAAACTACTGCCAAATCATGGTCACCTCTGCTTACTACTGATGGTGTTTATCATATTCACTGACTTCGATCCTACAAGAAGTCTCACAGTCTAAGACGACGATCCACCTCGTTGTGTCCGGCCCCTTCCTGATGCGGGTGCTAAAAGGGTTACGGGGCTGTTGTCTGCTCTCACTGCGAGGGTCCAGGGGCATTTTCACGAGGCATCTACCAGTCCAGTAGTTGGAGGGAGAAGGTAAAGGAGGAGGGATCAGAGAAGGAAGGAAGGAAAAGAAGGAAGGAGGAAGAAAAAATGAAAGAGAGGAGAGGCTTCCCGGTTGACAAGTGCCCTGAGACGGAACCAACCCAAGCAGCCACCAGGACGATTCCTCTGTTGGGCGACCGTCACGTGCACCAGTGCGGCATAGCGATTGTCTTGTCGCATCCCCGGTTGTCTTGTTGTAAGGTGTCGTTTCTTTTCGAAGTAATGGAGAATGAATCGTCCAAATGTTATGATTCCATGAGGAGAGGTTTGCGAAAAGAAACAACAGAAAGAGATGTGTTTGCCTGGGAAGAGATACTCTTTTACCGAGTTAGGGGAAACACTGATGGGGTCGAAAGAGATAGCGTATCTCATTAGCTCGTGCATGTCTGGGGTGCGCGCCCATTTTTTTTTGCACGTGTCCGCTGTTGTCATGGTTTTGTCTGATAGCCATAAACCTTCGTGATTCATAGCTAGTACAAAAACACTGCCGAGGCAATTTTCTGGCGGCACTGACGTTGATATGCGAGGAGGTCTATGTACTTGAGCAAGATCTAGGTAGTTAGGCGTGTCAGTTCAGCTTATGTAGCTTTTGAATAATTGATATTTAAAAAGTAGGGCTAAATCTTTTTGGTTTTCCGGGATATTTCTTAGTCTTTGATTCTCGACCTTTCGCTAAATAGTCCGCGCTATTTGAGATCTCCAACAGGAGAATTTGTTTGTTTTGTAAATTTCTTTTATGAATGCGCGCATTAATTCTTATCCCCTCTGTTTGCGTTATCGTTGGTCGTTCGCTGTCTGCCATGCACTTTTGAATTTTTGGGAAACCATCCTGTAATTTTCACATAGCTCGTGGTTTTCATATGCTTTGAATCACCCAATAACATTAGCGTTTTCGATTGCCTTCCGTCGCTGTCGATGTTGTTGAAGAAGAACCTAAATCCAGACGATACAGCATTTAGTGCTGGTATCTACTGCTTTTATTCGTAGGTCCGCGTTGTTTGTTTGTTGTTGTTGTTGATCAAATAAAGAGAAGAGTTCTACAGCATTATCCCGAAATTTCCGTGATGCGGTTTAAGAGTCCGTGTTGTAACAGCTGAACTATTTCATAACTTTTCATAAAACTTGTTTTTGCCCTGTTATTCTCCTTCCATTCGCTTTAAATTCTATTCAGTATGTCCATGAAAACATTTTAGATTTTTGTTCAATTGACATATTCAGATCGGCCTGATTGGATTTCACAGGAAAAAAGTATGAGCCAAAACCGCTCACTTGGCGAAGGTCGCATATGTAGGGTAAGGCTTTGAGGATTATCAAAATCAATAGTTCTTATTTTTCATTTCGACTTCAGAACCTATTAAGCAAGAGTTAGGAAGTCGTTAAGAACTCTTGGGTGTCTGACGTGTTGCCGTTTGTACTTTTATTTCTGACGGAGAGAAGGTAACTGGCCCTCAACCTTTGATACTGTCGTCTTACCCATGATCCTGGCGAGTCGCAGGCTAAACGCTGCCTTGTTTGTGAGCAAAAAGGTAACATAAGGAGCGCAAACATGTTGAAATTGACGCGAAAAGCTCCAAAATTCGCTAATTGGCCGTAAAGTAGGGCATATTTTCCAAACGGATTTGTTTCTTCCATTTTGTGCGTAGTCTGTGTAGATAGCAATTAAGAGTGGTCAGTGAGCATGCAAGTGCTCTACGAATAAGTCTCGTGCGCTGCGGATAAAGGGGCGTGTCAAGTGGATTGGGTTTGGCGCGGCAGCAAATCCGATACCAGTTGTTGAAGTGGTCGAGTGACTACAGTTGATGAAATGTTGAAGCGAGCATTCCATTCCGCCTGACATGTTCCTTCAGCTGCAGCTACGAAAACTGTACTTTTATCCATTCCGGAAAGTAGCAACGCTCCATCAAGTCATTCACCCTAATAGCTATAATTGTTTTGAGTTTCCTGAACTACTTGAACCCTGAAAGGTTTACAAGTGTAGTATCGGCTATTAGCGCAACAAAATGATAGCACAACTGATTGGCACTGGCCGCTGTCACTATTGTGTGGAAGTGTCTTGATGGAGAGGCTGTAACAAATAGAGTCACACCCTGGTATTTTACCCTTTGTTTCCTATCAGAGAGTCAGACTTCACAGGAAACCGGCGGATAATAGTAGGAATCTGGTATTTGAATAATGGGTATTGGACTGCCTTTCCAAATGATTATCTCAACCAAAGGATCGCATTAAACGAGGAATTTGTCAAAAAGTAGGCCAGGTCAAGAGAGAGGTATGGGGCGTAACGTCTACGGCCTATTTCGCGGCGAGGATGGCCAAAGAGTCTTTGCTGATGACGTGACCTGCGCGGCATTTACACCACGGTCTACCATTCAATATCCTTGTATTGCAGCATATCGAGTCAACTAGTTATGAAATGTTTTGCTGGTCTACGCGTGTCATCGCAGTGGGTAGGTAGTGGCTAGGACACTCAAGTGAAGTGTTGTTGTCGAGTACGTTGATTACCCCGGCTAACATGGATTTTTGCTTCTATTATCAACATAAACCAAGAACGCTAATTTCTCTATGTCTCATAGGCTTCCCCTATGTCGCGAAAACATCTTGCGTATGCTGCGGCTTGTGCAGTCTTGTTCGCTGCAGGCGATTGGGCTTGTCAGGGAGGATGGTTTTGACACACCTTTTCTTTTTTTTCCTGTCGATAAGCGACGCGACTGTATCATATCGTTCGTATCAGTCGTTTTTTGCGAACTAGCGCTGGTTACCCGCTTCAGAAACTGATGCGGTAGGAGCTAGCGGCTCCCCAAACCCAGCCGCAGTGACACGCTTGATCATCCGCAGCGAACAAGACAGTATCTCATCTTTTGTACTGTTTGTGGAGGGTCGCCGGTGATGGCCGCGCCGGCAAATCTCCGTAATTGGGGGGGGGGGGCGTGAGGAGATGCTATGGTCTGTGATCGGTCATCTCAGCTGATCAAACAAGATAAGTTAGGCTTGACAACAGTGAGATTACTACGAATGCATTTCGGTTGTTTTCTGGCACATTCTAGCCCTTTTCAGGATGCTTAATGTCAGATTTGTATTCCTTCCTTTGATAAGTTCGTTGCTCTTCAGCGTGAGAGAATTTATTAAAATGTGTTCATAACGCATTACATTCGTTAAAAGCGGCCTCCCAAATCGACTTAGACCTTCAGAGCGTAAAGAGGCAGAATTATCGTGAAACACGACCATTGGCGGATTCATTAGTAGAGCAAGACGGTTCAGTTTTTTTTACGAGAGCGAAAAAGCCATTAATTACCATGCCATATCGTAGTAAGCTGCTGTTCTTCTGTAATTCATCCCTGAAGCTGGGGCAGAGAAGTCCTCTTTATCCTAAAACTTGAGTCGTTTTAGATGATGAAAAAGTATGCATATATAAATGATGAGCGATTGGGGAATGTTTATTTTCCTATAGCAGCAGCATGTATATCTGGAGAATGCAGTGATCTTCGCGAAAAATTTACGGTCAGTTCCTTTTGTTTTTTTGTTGTTCATTTTCTAATGTTTTGCTTTTTTGATCATTTTTTATGGTGGTTGGTTTTGACGCTTTTGTGGCATAGTGTGAACCTGCACTTGGATGCACATTACGTCACAAAACAGATTTGTTTACAAAAATGTGAGATCACGAGTCTGTAAGTTATCATTTTCCAGCCTGATGAAGAAGTTATATTCACGGCGCAGAAGCAAGCGCAACCCCAAAATGACTGTCAGTTTGTCGCAACGTCTGTTATAAAGAAACGTGAATTGATACCTGTATCTGGAAAAATATGTGAAATTTACGATAAGTATGTTCTCATGATCGTTTGTGCGACACTGTTGGTTGATGTACATCGTACTTTTTTTTCACTCTTTGCTTTGATTAATTCTCTCTTTTTTGACTATATCTTCTTAGCATCACTTCTAGTACTGTGAGATCTTGTTCCTCTCAGCGGCAGCAATGTCGTGCTGGGGGTGCGTAGCAGAATGGAAACGTTTAGCCGTCAGTAAGCAAGCCCTCTGTTAGGGAGCGCAGCCAGCTATCAAGTGTTCTTGAAGACAAAATGTACGCATACCTCCGCGGATCCTGGTCCTTGCCATGCGCGACTGTGTCCTCACCTGCAGTAGCGTACCACTCTCCCTGATAAAAAAAATGCACGGGAACGGGGCTGGAAGATAGTGGTATCCTGGTGTCGTCTCCATACTCCATCCTTGCTGCCGCACGTCCTAACCATAGCGAAATAGCGAAACGCGCTACTCGTCTGCGCTACGTCTCACTTATGGATAATACCTTCCACCGTGTTTGTGTTTCGCTGCGGAATCTTGGTATCGATGTAAGCGCTGCACAACGAAGGTAAAGTGGCCGGAGTATGGAAACAGTACTCTCCAGTCCCGTTCCCGTGCGTTTTGTGGCGAAGAGAGTGACATGCTATTGCAGGTGTGGATCCATTCAGTCGCACATGGATTTGGAGATTAGTTGTGCAGTTTGTTTTTAACTTAGCACATTTTCCCTTCTGTGCTCTGTTTCCCACGCTAACCCTATGAATCCTTTACATTGCTGGCTCTTCTGCTCTTTTCATCGATATCTTTTCTTGACTTATTTACACAATTCCCTGTTTTTCTGAAAGCGTCTGTAGAATTCATAGTGTTAGCGTGGGGAAAAAGAGCATAGAAGGGAGAACGGCGAAGTTTAAAAAACAAACTGGTCTTTAATCTCCAAATCCAGCGCTGGTGAAGCGCTTAAGCTTATTTAAGATTTACTACGCTTTGGACTGAAGTCGGCTATTCCGATAGTGTAGGGTGCATAACATCCACCATTCTGCGATTCATGTCGATTTCTCGTCACCAGTTCCTCTTTTTTCCCCCTTGAAGGCGAGCTTCTAACAATAAATGAATGATTGTGATAATCTCACTTAATGGCTCGCCATAAGCACTATGAGATTTCATACGGTGCTTCAGAGCTGACGGAAGATATCATCAATATTGTGCTGCCTATGATTAAGTTTAGCAGTCCGATTCTAGTTTGTGAACTCCAGTTCCGTTACTTATAGATATTGTTACGCTGAAGTTAAAAAATATGGGCGAGTTTTCGTACCTTATTCGGCTAGAAACGATTTCAACAAGCTCAACAAACCATGGTTGGGATATGGTGCTGAAATGGATAAGACTATCCAGTTGAAGGTGAATACTTTACGCGATGGTTTACTACATTTAGCCCTTCCCTATTTAGTTAGGGGAGGAGTTGCTTGTCCCTTCTCTATTTGGTCAGGGGAGGAGTTGCTTGTATTCTGTGCTTGTGTCAGTAGAGCTGCTACCTCAACTTCCAAATGGGAAATTTATTTGTGCATCCATCGTACTGCCGAAATATCCCGATAGTCTCGATACTGTAGTGGGTAAGGGCACGTACATACTTCCCCAACTTCTCCGATCGATAGAATCGCTAAAAGCACGCGTTTTGAGCGATTGCATCGCGAAATATGAACATGACCTAAGCGATGTATACTGATAACATAGGTGCTGGTTCGAATCCCGTAGAAAACCACGCGTTTTTTTTTTGCTGATGGGCATCCTTGTGTCTTCAATACTAAATTCCAATCAGGCTGTGATTCTGGAGAGGTACAGTGAGAGGGTGATTGTAGGACGTATAAAGCGTCTCAGCTGATTATTGTTGTGTTTCAGATTTTTCGCCAACCGGATATCAAGAATTGCCGATATGTTGCCTGGAGTATAAATATGAATCTTGTAGATGAGAAGAAAGGTTTTGAAAAAGTTCCCGATAGAGCCAATGGTCAGGTAGGTGATTATGTGAAATAGTTGGCGCTAGAGTGCTGGCAAAACTAAGAGAAAATCCATTCGGAGGCCTGTAAAACTGTGGTCACAGTTTTTTTGATTTAATTTAAATTCACGCTGGCCTTGGATTGCTGCTTGTGACGTGCGACTGCGGCTAAATGACCGACGAAAATTGGTTGAAATTGATCTAAGTCTATTAATTAAATTTAATTGAAAGTTACAGTTGTTAGTCCCCAAGCTGGAGAATTTATTTTGCATATTTAGATCGGTGTTATTGTTGTTATTCCATCGGATGGCGATTTAACCGTATATTCTTCGGTGAGTTTTATCTCTTTTAACTTTTCTCACAATAAGGTAAGAATGTGATCCGCAGATTTCATTGACCTTCACTTGTATCCAGATGAAATTGTAAAAAAAACCGTAAACAGTGCAGCGGCGCCGGTTTGTATCATTAACATACCTGATTTTTGCCTTCTATACACTCTTTATGTGGACCTGAAAAGCGCCTTAACCTAATAGTACAATTTACTGCTTGCTTAATTCTTTTATTAAAGCTGCAGTAGCTTGCCACTTTGTCCGGTCAATAGTGCTCAGAAGTGCTGGAAGGTAATGATGCTCCGTTGTCGTTTCCATTCTTTAGATGCGCTGTTGAGCCCCAAGCATACGCGTACAAATAGCCGAATGCGCTACTTAGTTCCCTATACTTGTAATATGGCTATTCGCTATGTCTGTCTGCTGATCGCTGCTTGGAGTCGGGAATGAGATTGGTATTGGCACAAGTGCTGCAACGGGTGCAGTCGGGAGACGGCGCTCGGGTATCGCCACTGTGCATATCGGCTTATTTGCAGCTGACTCATCTGGGATGGCAAAAACAGTGACCTACTCGAGGGCGACACCTCTCCAGTCACGGCGCAACCAAAGCAAAGATCAACGACACATCAAACCACGATTCAGAATGGGATCGGATTGAGGTGTCGAATATAAGTCGGGTGCATGGCGCATGCTCTCTCTATCTGAACTCCCATCACTGGTTTTTTTCTTGCTTCAGTTTGACTTATGGACAGTAATGGAAGTGCTCTTCTGGATATTATATATATTTTTTCCGAAGCTAGTTTGATGAAATGTCCGTACTCACCTGGTGACCATTCTTATTAGTATTTTATGTTCGGTTCTTGGGTCAGTAACATCAGCTCAACCTTTTCTTCCATTTTGTGGTTGGTGATTGTTTGATTTTGTTCCAGCAATCTGGGAAAGCAACGCTTACCTTCGTATTTTGCGAGAAGTCGTGGATGAGTATTGGAACGTGTATTCGCTATGACGTTGTTAAACAAGTTGATACGGAGTCAAAAGCTATCTGGATAGTGCGGAACGTTGAAAATCTTGGACTGGTGAGTGCAGAGCTATTATATCCCGTGAATGGCGGATCGCTAAGTGAAATTGGAGAGTTGATTCGCGAGATATGAACCCAGATTCAGTTACCGTGAAATGAAAGGGGTCCACTGGTAGTCTCTGCGATCAGCGGTGTTCTAGAACGCTTAAAGACAGTTACCGAGCAGTGTCAGGCCTATGATGCACGATGGTAGTGAGCTCTGATCCACGCGCAAGAAATGAAACGCTGGCGCGGCGCCAGGTGTTTTCGCTTTGAGTGGATATGATATTCATAATTATTAATTAATTGTAACCAATGACCTCATGATGGCTTTCAAGATCCTCACTGGTAGAGCAACGGTCAAATCGGATGAATTCTTTACTTTAGTCACCTCTAGGAGTAGAGGGAGCACTATCAAGATCAGGGCCCCTGTATCGAGAACGCAAGTCAGGTCTAAATTCTTTGTGATCAGGGTGCTTCACTTATTGAACAAAATTTTTGGCCCAGATATTTTCCAAATGACACCTGGAGCCTTTCGTATAAGGGCCACCAGGCTAGTTAATTCAGAGGTCTCCTAAGTTCTCACATTTATGGGATTTGTCTTACTTCAATTGATGTACTTGCCGATTGTGATTGTACAATTATGTAGCGCAGTTTCACTGCGTCCACAAATAAATAAATAAATAAATATTGACTCAGATGATTCTCGCGATCGGAATTTCAGCCTAGTATAACGACGAATTTCGGTTGAAAATGTTCTCTGAATCAAGGAGAGTGGGACAGGGGGTTGATAGTTCTGGCTATTCAATTTTCACCATGTGACTTTTTCAGTTATATGAAATTATTGTTGATAATAAGGATCCGTGCAAATTTATTGTTGCGTTTGAATGCTGTTGTTAATCGAGTCTCATCTAGTACGCATAATGCATGGCTATGGAACGATATTATTGGTAGGTGAAGATCTTCTTTTGTGTTATAAATGGAATTGTTGTAGTGGCAAGGGGTCCCTCACGGCCCATGTGGCAGTTAGCTCCAGTTAAGGCCCTCTGGCCAACAGCAATTCATCTTTTTGGAGTGGGTCGAGCGATATAATGTTTGCTTGGAAAAAACCGTGAGATGCATATTGCCTTCCCCCAGTAAATCATTGTATAGGCCCAATCGCGTTCAAATGCCGTCAGGGTTTGGATGAAACATGGAACCGTGGCGCATCTAAGGCAGGGTTCGATTATCGCCGAATGTTTATGACTACATAGGTTCTATGTATCTCTTGATTGCAAGTGAGAAAGGTATCTTTCAGGTAGAATTTTTGTTCCTACTCAACAGTTCAGTCATCGTTTACGTGCAATGATTTGTGTGAGGATAGTTGCATCATGGACTGGTACATTTGAAGACGTTCGCATGGACTGGCAACAGATTTAGACAATAAGTTTCAACACCTTTTGTGTTCAGATGTCGGCTTCTCAGGTGTTCCTAGTTGCTCGCGACTTTTTTTTTGCTTAATGAAGTTAGCAAGATTGGTGAAGCGCAGGCGCGATGTGATAGTTTTTTGAGATGCCTCCCCTAGCGCATCAGGAATGGCTGGTTTTTTTTATTGTAATAAACTATTTTTGATTCTTGAACGCCAAATGTGAACCGCCCGATGAGAACGATATTACTGTTGAATCGTATGCAATACAATGTTTTGAATTCAACAATGCAATACAATGGATTTGGAACCTTCATGTGCACTTCTGAGCGAAGAAAGTGG
>MU912049.1:77789-92712 GCA_036418165.1 Cooperia oncophora
ATTTATCATATTCACTGACTTCGATCCTACAAGAAGTCTCACAGTCTAAGACGACGATCCACCTCGTTGTGTCCGGCCTCTTCCTGATGCGGGTGCTAAAAGCGGTTACGTGGCTGTTGTCTGCTCTCACTGCGAGGGTCCAGGGGCATTTTCACGAGGCATCTACCAGTCCAGTAGTTGGAGGGAGAAGGTAAAGGAGGAGGGATCAGAGAAGGAAGGAAGGAAAAGAAGGAAGGAGGAAGAAAAAATGAAAGAGAGGAGAGGCTTCCCGGTTGACAAGTGCCCTGAGACGGAACCAACCCAAGCAGCCACCAGGACGATTCCTCTGTTGGGCGACCGTCACCTGCACCAGTGCGGCATAGCGATTGTCTTGTCACATCCCCGGTTGTTTGTTGTAAGTTTTCGCTTCTTTTCGAAGTAATGGGGAATGAATCGTCCAGGTGATTCCATAAAGAGGGTTTGCGAAAAGAAACAACAGAAAGAGATGTGTTTGCCTGGGAAGAGTTACTCTTTTACCGAGTTAGAGGCAACACCGATGGGATCGAAAGAGGTAGCGTATCTCATTTAGCTCGTGCATGTCTGGGGTGCGCGCCCATTTTTTTGCACGTGTCCGCTGTTGTCATGGTTTTGTCTGATAGCCATAAACCTTCATGATTCATAGCTAGTACAAAAACACTGCCGAGGCTGTAATTTTCTGCGGCACTAGAAGTGATATCGAGGAGGCTATGTACTTGAGCAAGATCTAGGTAGTTAGGCGTGGCAGTTCAGCTTATGTAGTTTTGAATAACTGATATTTGAAAAGTAGGGCTGAATCTTTTTGGTTTTCCGGGATATTTCTTAGATTTAGTCTTTAATCGCGACCTTTCCAAATAGTCGCCTATTTGAGGTCTCCAGCAGGAGAATTTGTTTGTTTTGTAAATTTTTTTATGAATGCGGATTAGTTCTTATCCCCTCTGTTGGTTTGCGTTATCGTTGGTCGTTCGGTGGCTGCCATGCACTTTTGAATTTTTGGGAAACCATCCTGTAATTTTCACATAGCTCGTGGTTTTCATATGCTTTGAATCACCCAATAACATTAGCGTTTTCGATTGCCTTCCGTCGCTGTCGATGTTGTTGAAGAAGAACCTAAATCCAGACGATACAGCATTTAGTGCTGGTATCTACTGCTTTTATTCGTACCGTTGTCTGTTTTGTTGTTGTTGTTGATCAAATAAAGAGAAGAGTTCTACAGCATTATCCCGAAATTTCCGTGATGCGGTTTAAGAGTCCGTGTTGTAACAGCTGAACTATTTCATAACTTTTCATAAAACTTGTTTTTGCCCTGTTATTCTCCTTCCATTCGCTTTAAATTCTATTCAGTATGTCCATGAAAACATTTTAGATTTTTGTTCAATTGACATATTCAGATCGGCCTGATTGGATTTCACAGGAAAAAAGTATGAGCCAAAACCGCTCACTTGGCGAAGGTCGCATATGTAGGGTAAGGCTTTGAGGATTATCAAAATCAATAGTTCTTATTTTTCATTTCGACTTCAGAACCTATTAAGCAAGAGTTAGGAAGTCGTTAAGACTCTGCGGTCTGACGTGTTGCCTTGTACTTTTGTTCTGACGGTGAGAAGGAACGCCCTCAACCTTTGAACTGTCTACACATGATCCTGGGAGTGCAGCTAGACCTACCTTGTTTGTGAGCAAAAAGGTAACATAAGGAGCGCAAACATGTTGAAATTGACGCGAAAAGCTCCAAAATTCGCTAATTGGCCGTAAAGTAGGGCATATTTTCCAAACGGATTTGTTTCTTCCATTTTGTGCGTAGTCTGTGTAGATAGCAATTAAGAGTGGTCAGTGAGCATGCAAGTGCTCTACGAATAAGTCTCGTGCGCTGCGGATAAAGGGGCGTGTCAAGTGGATTGGGTTTGGCGCGGCAGCAAATCCGATACCAGTTGTTGAAGTGGTCGAGTGACTACAGTTGATGAAATGTTGAAGCGAGCATTCCATTCCGCCTGACATGTTCCTTCAGCTGCAGCTACGAAAACTGTACTTTTATCCATTCCGGAAAGTAGCAACGCTCCATCAAGTCATTCACCCTAATAGCTATAATTGTTTTGAGTTTCCTGAACTACTTGAACCCTGAAAGGTTTACAAGTGTAGTATCGGCTATTAGCGCAACAAAATGATAGCACAACTGATTGGCACTGGCCGCTGTCACTATTGTGTGGAAGTGTCTTGATGGAGAGGCTGTAACAAATAGAGTCACACCCTGGTATTTTACCCTTTGTTTCCTATCAGAGAGTCAGACTTCACAGGAAACCGGCGGATAATAGTAGGAATCTGGTATTTGAATAATGGGTATTGGACTGCCTTTCCAAATGATTATCTCAACCAAAGGATCGCATTAAACGAGGAATTTGTCAAAAAGTAGGCCAGGTCAAGAGAGAGGTATGGGGCGTAACGTCTACGGCCTATTTCGCGGCGAGGATGGCCAAAGAGTCTTTGCTGATGACGTGACCTGCGCGGCATTTACACCACGGTCTACCATTCAATATCCTTGTATTGCAGCATATCGAGTCAACTAGTTATGAAATGTTTTGCTGGTCTACGCGTGTCATCGCAGTGGGTAGGTAGTGGCTAGGACACTCAAGTGAAGTGTTGTTGTCGAGTACGTTGATTACCCCGGCTAACATGGATTTTTGCTTCTATTATCAACATAAACCAAGAACGCTAATTTCTCTATGTCTCATAGGCTTCCCCTATGTCGCGAAAACATCTTGCGTATGCTGCGGCTTGTGCAGTCTTGTTCGCTGCAGGCGATTGGGCTTGTCAGGGAGGATGGTTTTGACACACCTTTTCTTTTTTTTCCTGTCGATAAGCGACGCGACTGTATCATATCGTTCGTATCAGTCGTTTTTTGCGAACTAGCGCTGGTTACCCGCTTCAGAAACTGATGCGGTAGGAGCTAGCGGCTCCCCAAACCCAGCCGCAGTGACACGCTTGATCATCCGCAGCGAACAAGACAGTATCTCATCTTTTGTATGTTGTGGAGGGTCCCGGTGATGGCCATAATCTTCGTAATGCGTGAGGAGAATGCTATGGTCTGTGATCGGTCATCTCAGCTGATCAAACAAGATAAGTTAGGCTTGACAACAGTGAGATTACTACGAATGCATTTCGGTTGTTTTCTGGCACATTCTAGCCCTTTTCAGGATGCTTAATGTCAGATTTGTATTCCTTCCTTTGATAAGTTCTTGCTTTCACGAGAGAATTTATTAAAATGTGTTCATAACGCATTACATTCGTTAAAAGCGGCCTCCCAAATCGACTTAGACCTTCAGAGCGTAAAGAGGCAGAATTATCGTGAAACACGACCATTGGCGGATTCATTAGTAGAGCAAGACGGTTCAGTTTTTTTTACGAGAGCGAAAAAGCCATTAATTACCATGCCATATCGTAGTAAGCTGCTGTTCTTCTGTAATTCCATGAAGCTGCAGGAGAAGTCCTCTTTATCCTAAACTTGAGTCGTTTTAGATGATGAAAAAGTATGCATATATAAATGATGAGCGATTGGGGAATGTTTATTTTCCTATAGCAGCAGCATGTATATCTGGAGAATGCAGTGATCTTCGCGAAAAATTTACGGTCAGTTCCTTTTGTTTTTGTTGTTCATTTTCTAATGTTTTGCTTTTTTGATCATTTTTTATGGTGGTTGGTTTTGACGCTTTTGTGGCATAGTGTGAACCTGCACTTGGATGCACATTACGTCACAAAACAGATTTGTTTACAAAAATGTGAGATCACGAGTCTGTAAGTTATCATTTTCCAGCCTGATGAAGAAGTTATATTCACGGCGCAGAAGCAAGCGCAACCCCAAAATGACTGTCAGTTTGTCGCAACGTCTGTTATAAAGAAACGTGAATTGATACCTGTATCTGGAAAAATATGTGAAATTTACGATAAGTATGTTCTCATGATCGTTTGTGCGACACTGTTGGTTGATGTACATCGTACTTTTTTTTCACTCTTTGCTTTGATTAATTCTCTCTTTTTTGACTATATCTTCTTAGCATCACTTCTAGTACTGTGAGATCTTGTTCCTCTCAGCGGCAGCAATGTCGTGCTGGGGGTGCGTAGCAGAATGGAAACGTTTAGCCGTCAGTAAGCAAGCCCTCTGTTAGGGAGCGCAGCCAGCTATCAAGTGTTCTTGAAGACAAAATGTACGCATACCTCCGCGGATCCTGGTCCTTGCCATGCGCGACTGTGTCCTCACCTGCAGTAGCGTACCACTCTCCCTGATAAAAAAAATGCACGGGAACGGGGCTGGAAGATAGTGGTATCCTGGTGTCGTCTCCATACTCCATCCTTGCTGCCGCACGTCCTAACCATAGCGAAATAGCGAAACGCGCTACTCGTCTGCGCTACGTCTCACTTATGGATAATTACCTTCAGCCGTGATTGTGTTTCGCTGCGGAATCTTGGTATCGATGTAAGCGCTGCACAACGAAGGTAAAGTGGCCGGAGTATGGAAACAGTACTCTCCAGTCCCGTTCCCGTGCGTTTTGTGGCGAAGAGAGTGACATGCTATTGCAGGTGTGGATCCATTCAGTCGCACATGGATTTGGAGATTAGTGTGCAGTTTGTTTTAACTTAGCACATTTTCCCTTCTGTGCTCTGTTTCCCACGCTAACCCTATGAATCCTTTACATTGCTGGCTCTTCTGCTCTTTTCATCGATATCTTTTCTTGACTTATTTACACAATTCCCTGTTTTTCTGAAAGCGTCTGTAGAATTCATAGTGTTAGCGTGGGGAAAAAGAGCATAGAAGGGAGAACGTGCGAAGTTAAAAACAAACTGGTCTTTAATCTCCAAATCCAGCGCTGGTGAACCCTTAAGCTTACTTAAGATTTACTACGCTTTGGACTGAAGTCGGCTATTCCGATAGTGTAGGGTGCATAACATCCACCATTCTGCGATTCATGTCGATTTCTCGTCACCAGTTCCTCTTTTTTCCCCCTTGAAGGCGAGCTTCTAACAATAAATGAATGATTGTGATAATCTCACTTAATGGCTCGCCATAAGCACTATGAGATTTCATACGGTGCTTCAGAGCTGACGGAAGATATCATCAATATTGTGCTGCCTATGATTAAGTTTAGCAGTCCGATTCTAGTTTGTGAACTCCAGTTCCGTTACTTATAGATATTGTTACGCTGAAGTTAAAAAATATGGGCGAGTTTTCGTACCTTATTCGGCTAGAAACGATTTCAACAAGCTCAACAAACCATGGTTGGGATATGGTGCTGAAATGGATAAGACTATCCAGTTGAAGGTGAATACTTTACGCGATGGTTTACTACATTTAGCCCTTCCCTATTTAGTTAGGGGAGGAGTTGCTTGTCCCTTCTCTATTTGGTCAGGGGAGGAGTTGCTTGTATTCTGTGCTTGTGTCAGTAGAGCTGCTACCTCAACTTCCAAATGGGAAATTTATTTGTGCATCCATCGTACTGCCGAAATATCCCGATAGTCTCGATACTGTAGTGGGTAAGGGCACGTACATACTTCCCCAACTTCTCCGATCGATAGAATCGCTAAAAGCACGCGTTTTGAGCGATTGCATCGCGAAATATGAACATGACCTAAGCGATGTATACTGATAACATAGGTGCTGGTTCGAATCCCGTAGAAAACCACGCGTTTTTTTTTTGCTGATGGGCATCCTTGTGTCTTCAATACTAAATTCCAATCAGGCTGTGATTCTGGAGAGGTACAGTGAGAGGGTGATTGTAGGAAGTATAAGGGTCTTACTGATTATTGTTGTGATTCAGATTTTTCGCCAACCGGACATCAAGAATTGCCGATATGTTGCCTGGAGTATAAATATGAATCTTGTAGATGAGAAGAAAGGTTTTGAAAAAGTTCCCGATAGAGCCAATGGTCAGGTAGGTGATTGTGTGGAATAGTTGGCGCTAGCTGGCAAAAAGTGAGATAAAATCCATTCGGATTCTGTAAAAACTCGTGGTCACAGTTTTTTGATAATTTAAATTCACGCTGGATTGGAAGATTGCTGCTGTGACGCGCGACTGCGGCTAAATGACCGACGAAAATTGGTTGAAATTGATCTAAGTCTATTAATTAAATTTAATTGAAAGTTACAGTTGTTAGTCCCCAAGCTGGAGAATTTATTTTGCATATTTAGATCGGTGTTATTGTTGTTATTCCATCGGATGGCGATTTAACCGTATATTCTTCGGTGAGTTTTATCTCTTTTAACTTTTCTCACAATAAGGTAAGAATGTGATCCGCAGATTTCATTGACCTTCACTTGTATCCAGATGAAATTGTAAAAAAAACCGTAAACAGTGCAGCGGCGCCGGTTTGTATCATTAACATACCTGATTTTTGCCTTCTATACACTCTTTATGTGGACCTGAAAAGCGCCTTAACCTAATAGTACAATTTACTGCTTGCTTAATTCTTTTATTAAAGCTGCAGTAGCTTGCCACTTTGTCCGGTCAATAGTGCTCAGAAGTGCTGGAAGGTAATGATGCTCCGTTGTCGTTTCCATTCTTTAGATGCGCTGTTGAGCCCCAAGCATACGCGTACAAATAGCCGAATGCGCTACTTAGTTCCCTATACTTGTAATATGGCTATTCGCTATGTCTGTCTGCTGATCGCTGCTTGGAGTCGGGAATGAGATTGGTATTGGCACAAGTGCTGCAACGGGTGCAGTCGGGAGACGGCGCTCGGGTATCGCCACTGTGCATATCGGCTTATTTGCAGCTGACTCATCTGGGATGGCAAAAACAGTGACCTACTCGAGGGCGACACCTCTCCAGTCACGGCGCAACCAAAGCAAAGATCAACGACACATCAAACCACGATTCAGAATGGGATCGGATTGAGGTGTCGAATATAAGTCGGGTGCATGGCGCATGCTCTCTCTATCTGAACTCCCATCACTGGTTTTTTTCTTTAGATCGAGTTTGACTTATGGACAGTAATGGAAGTGCTCTTCTGGACATTATATATATTTTTTTCCGAAGCTAGTTTGATGAAATGTCCGTACTCACCTGGTGACCATTCTTATTAGTGTTTTATGTTCGGTTCTTGGGTCAGTAACATCAGCTCAACCTTTTCTTCCATTTTGTTGTTGGTGATTGTTTGATTTTGTTCCAGCAATCTGGGAAAGCAACGCTACCTTCGTATTTGCGAGAGTCGTGGATGAGTATTGGAACGTGTATTCGCTATGACGTTGTTAAACAAGTTGATACGGAGTCAAAAGCTATCTGGATAGTGCGGAACGTTGAAAATCTTGGACTGGTGAGTGCAGAGCTATTATATCCCGTGAATGGCGGATCGCTAAGTGAAATTGGAGAGTTGATTCGCGAGATATGAACCCAGATTCAGTTACCGTGAAATGAAAGGGGTCCACTGGTAGTCTCTGCGATCAGCGGTGTTCTAGAACGCTTAAAGACAAGGTTACCGAGCAGTGTCAGGCCTATGATGCACGATGGTAGTGAGCTCTGATCCACGCGCAAGAAATGAAACGCTGGCGCGGCGCCAGGTGTTTTCGCTTTGAGTGGATATGATATTCATAATTATTAATTAATTGTAACCAATGACCTCATGATGGCTTTCAAGATCCTCACTGGTAGAGCAACGGTCAAATCGGATGAATTCTTTACTTTAGTCACCTCTAGGAGTAGAGGGAGCACTATCAAGATCAGGGCCCCTGTATCGAGAACGCAAGTCAGGTCTAAATTCTTTGTGATCAGGGTGCTTCACTTATTGAACAAAATTTTTGGCCCAGATATTTTCCAAATGACACCTGGAGCCTTTCGTATAAGGGCCACCAGGCTAGTTAATTCAGAGGTCTCCTAAGTTCTCACATTTATGGGATTTGTCTTACTTCAATTGATGTACTTGCCGATTGTGATTGTACAATTATGTAGCGCAGTTTCACTGCGTCCACAAATAAATAAATAAATAAATATTGACTCAGATGATTCTCGCGATCGGAATTTCAGCCTAGTATAACGACGAATTTCGGTTGAAAATGTTCTCTGAATCAAGGAGAGTGGGACAGGGGGTTGATAGTTCTGGCTATTCAATTTTCACCATGTGACTTTTTCAGTTATATGAAATTATTGTTGATAATAAGGATCCGTGCAAATTATTGTTGCGTTTGAATGCTGTTGTTAATCGAGTCTCATCTAGTACGCATAATGCATGGCTATGGAACGATATTATTGGTAGGTGAAGATCTTCTTGTGTTATAAATGGAATTGTTGTAGTGGCAAGGGGTCCCTCACGGCCCATGTGGCAGTTAGCTCCAGTTAAGGCCCTCTGGCCAACAGCAATTCATCTTTTTGGAGTGGGTCGAGCGATATAATGTTTGCTTGGAAAAAACCGTGAGATGCATATTGCCTTCCCCCAGTAAATCATTGTATAGGCCCAATCGCGTTCAAATGCCGTCAGGGTTTGGATGAAACATGGAACCGTGGCGCATCTAAGGCAGGGTTCGATTATCGCCGAATGTTTATGACTACATAGGTTCTATGTATCTCTTGATTGCAAGTGAGAAAGGTATCTTTCAGGTAGAATTTTTGTTCCTACTCAACAGTTCAGTCATCGTTTACGTGCAATGATTTGTGTGAGGATAGTTGCATCATGGACTGGTACATTTGAAGACGTTCCATGGACTGCAACAGATCTGGAAGTAAGTGTTTCACTGCTTTTGCTTTAGTTCAGAATGTCGGCTTCTCAGGTGTTCCTAGTTGCTCGACTTTTTTTTTGCTTAATGAAGTTAGCAAGATTGGTGAAGCGCAGGCGCGATGTGATAGTTTTTTGAGATGCCTCCCCTAGCGCATCAGGAATGGCTGGTTTTTTTTATTGTAATAAACTATTTTTGATTCTTGAACGCCAAATGTGAACCGCCCGATGAGAACGATATTACTGTTGAATCGTATGCAATACAATGTTTTGAATTCAACAATGCAATACAATGGATTTGGAACCTTCATGTGCACTTCTGAGCGAAGAAAGTGGCACATGTTCTTGACAAAACTGGCTTGCTCAGAGCTTTTGCTTGGTGAAAAAGTGCTCGAAAGCCGTTGCTACCCTCAATATTTGATCGCTGGGTTGTGCTGCACTGCGGCAAAAATTCGCGCCTTCTGTACACTCCATAGAATATGTACTACCCATACTGCTTTAAAAATTGAGCTTGTGCCCGAGAGTCAACCGACTAGAACTCTTTTTAAATTGTGAATATGGATTCACGACTTTATTAGAAGATTTAATGTAAGGTTTGCTATTTCTACAAATTGTAGACCGAAGATGGCGCATAGGGTTCTCTCGGACAAATCGCCAATAGAGCATTTTGGACTGCCATGAATACTAATCTACCGTTGTTCCCTGATTTTTTTACATGGTCCTTTTCCAGTTTCTAACGTCTTTAGTTCAAGAACTTTCTAGATTCTCGGTGATGATGCTGCTATACGTGTCCAAAATGCTTCCTTACTCCAGACGGATGATAACTGGACGGTAAATATTATTAGAGAGGTAAGCTATATCTGACGTTGACCGAAAATCAGAAGATTTACCGCGCTTCTTAGGTTTCAAATATAAATACAAATCAACCTACATTTTTTGGATTCATCAGTAATCCGAAGTATGGCTCAGCGTTCATTGCATGGACAGATTTAACACAGGGTGATTCTCCTCCTTCCCCGGATACTAAGTGCAGGTGAGAAATTGCTTGTATTTGCTCCCCGATAACTATGGTCGTCATCAAGGGACCTTGATTAGGGCGGCAAGGGTCGCGACGCGGCTGCGGCGTGTCACGAGCGCGGCGATCAGCTGTTTCCAGCCTATTTTAGCCATTTTCTCCCTAATTTACACTGTTATGGCTGCTTTTCTCGAGATTAGTTGTTCCTTGTCTTCACAAGGTAAATTATGATTGAGATTCCTCTGTTTTTTGCGCACAATTAAACAGTTAGGCAGACAACTGAAAAAAAAGCCGCAAAAACACTCTTTTGCAGAAACAAAAAAAGCCTCCATGCTCCAACGTACTTCATAGAAGAAATGAAACAACTAACCTTAAGAAAAATAGAGCCATTGAAAATTGGGGAGAAATTGGCCAAATTAGGCTGGAAACAGCTGGTCGCCGCTGCGAAGCGCCAAAGCCGCGCCGCGACCCTTGCCGCCCTAATCAAGTCCTCGGATACTGAGGGACTGAATAGCCTAGTTTCTCACGAATTACATTTTACATATCATTTTAGTTTTTGATGGTGCGTATTAGGGGAGGACTGGCAGTGCCTTTGTAAACCTTATAGCTCTCCGGGGGTGAGGGCTTTTTGTACTTTGCTGGTGCATGTTCAGGTCTCACTTTGATGAGACCTGCAACATTGTGTGAATGTGCGAAGTGGTTCGAGTGTGCCGCTTTAGTTTTTGCAGGATGTGACAGGTGTTCACATGGTTGCCTATACAAGTTCCGCTGAGTACCATTTGGTGCCCCACCAGCCGCACTGTGCCAAAAAAGAAAAACCTCCCTACTTTGTCATTGTACGATCAAAACAGTTGCATTGTTATGTTTCAGGGCTACTGTATTTTTTCAATCTCGGAATGGCAAGCATTCTTGGAGAGCTGTGCTGGTGACGCCGTTGGGCAGTGACGGATTTCCCATCTGGCAGCATCCACAATATAACCATTCTGGACGGCTATCTCTTCCTGAGCATCCTTATCAGGTACGTGCATCAACATGGAATAGGTGCAGCAACCTATGAAGATCTAAAAATCGTCAAAACACTAGCAGTTGCTTGAAAAATCAAACTTCTCCTTTTTGGCGACATCTCTGAATCCTCTTTTCCAGATCTGCGTTCATGTTGTTTTCTATTTCAGGCCCAAAAAGATGCTGTGCAAAGCACTGTTGCCGTGAATAATAAGAAAGAAACTTTTGAGACTTTTGACGCAGTTTTCAAGCCGGACAATACTGTAAGAGCACAAAATTTCTTTCTAAAAAATGGAAAACTTTTTGTATGGGACTTTTGGAGATTTAATTATGGAGCGCAAATAATTTTCACGCTGATTGCAGAACGAGTCATGCATGCTGTTCCTTTCCCCCGTCTTTTAGGGTAGAGGCCTACCAGTGCGAAAGGAACAATGCTAGGCCTGACTCGTCCTACTTGACCAGCGTTGAATGTGCCTCTTTGAATATCAATGAAGCTCTAGTCTGCTAAAAGATTCCGGAGCGCTCCAAGAGTACGTGAAATGGAAAACTTGCCTGAATGGGGTTATCAGTGGCTCTCGACAGGAAGGGAGCGATATCTCCAAGCTTTGATTCTATCTCGTGAACTAAAACACACTGTGCACTCACTACCAAGGACGGTCTTCGCCAGTTGCGAGGGTCCGCAGCTACAGGAGTGTGCCTTTTTCTCCGCAGAAAAGTACACCGAAACGGGGCTGGAGGGTAGTAACACCAGGGGCCTCTCCTGGTGTCTCCGCCTGTGCTATACTCAGGGTGCAGCACTCACGTCGATACTAAAATCCCGCCGCGAACACCCAGTCGTAGCTAGAGAACAATCGGAAGTGAGAGGGCGCGAACAAGTAGCGCGTTAGGCTATGGATAGGCGAGTGGCTGACCGTGCGACAGCGTATAGAAACGACGCACGGGGATCGCTACCCTCCATCCCCTTTCCTGTGGTTTCAGCGAAGAAAGTGATTCGCTACTGCAACGCGGACCTATTCATCTCACACATGGCGAGCACCAGGATCCACAGAGGTGGTGTACAGTTCGTTCTTGAATGGTTTCTGGGACTAACGACTAATTTTGAGAGATCT
Source organism: Cooperia oncophora (assembly GCA_036418165.1). Lineage (NCBI taxonomy): Eukaryota > Metazoa > Nematoda > Chromadorea > Rhabditida > Trichostrongylidae > Cooperia > Cooperia oncophora. The sequence goes on from MU912049.1 coordinate 89,619, forward strand.
GATGGCTTACTGGCATTATGGCGATCTTCATTTTTAGTGGTGCTCCTTTTCTGTGTGTTTCCTTAGACTGTCCTGATATTTTGCTGATTCAATTCAATCATTTCACTTGGACACATAGGTGATCTGCGTCTTTTATCTGCTGGTCCTAGTCGCTGAGCCATGCGTACACTCAACTCCGTAGATTCTGGTCCTTGCCATTTGTAGAGAGAGCAGGTCCGCAGCTGTAGTAGTGTGAAACGCCTACTACAGCTGCGGACCTGCTCTCTCTACAAATGACTACTTTCGCCGGTGAAACGTATATGGGAACAGGGCTGAGGGATAGTGATGCCCAGTGCCTACTCCCTCTGCCGCACGGCCAGCAGCACACCTCACCTTAGCCGATTGCGCTACTCGTCAGCGCCTTCTTACTTATAGGTATTCTCTACCACTAAATTTTTGTTCCGCTGCGGGACCATATCAATGGAAGCGCACATAGAAGTAGCGCTGCCGGAGTATGGAGACGGCACCTGGGCACCGCCCTGTTCACTTACCACGCTGCTGCAGCCGCGGACCCATCCACCTCGCACATGACAAAGACCATCCTCGTTGGTGAGTCTACCGTTTGTCTTCAACCTACTGTACTCGTATTATGGTCAGAATGTGTTCTATTCTGAGCAAATCTTAGGAATCAGCTTCACCCTGGTCCCTAGAAAACAAATTGACGATCAAAGATGACGTTGAAATCATTTCACATCAGCATGTTTTTTCCTGCTTATGTAAACTTTTCAGTTGCCACCTCCAACGTTGCCGGCAGTGAACACGATACCATTGAGTAGCCCTCTTGCACCTCTAGATGTTTCCAAGAAGCAGGACAAGTTATTCTCACCTGTGGCTGCGACAGCGCTGGAAAATATGTCGCCATTGTCGTCGATTGTTAGCGAGTCACCAGAAGTATCACCAGCACCATACTTGTTCTCGTCGGACGTTACTGATAGTTACTTGAACCAAGACATACTCGATCATCTCGACCTTGGCAAATATACTTCTGTTTTATTTCCACACTCCAATAGCGACCGCATATGGGCATCAACGAAGCCGATTGGCGTGTTTTCTTCATCGATGGCATCGACCGATCCTCTTCTGACACCAGCATCTCGGTGAGAATACACAATTATTAAAATACGTGTTGTAGATGTTTTTGTCGTTCACCGCACTGGCAAATCTCACAATTAGCTGATGGATCAGTTCCCCTTGCACAAATCCACGATTGCGACAATTGTACCGTTCTTGGAATAAACCTGATGCACGCGCGAAGCAAGTGTTTCGTTTAATCTCAGGAATTCCGTTTCTCTGCATTGGTTATAGTAACTTTAAGTGCTTGGAATTGAAGGACTTTCTTGTACGGTTACCTCAAGAGAAGGCTTCTTTGCATGCTGAGTACGTTCCCAGCTGATGAAAAGTGCCACTTTTGCGGCTCGGGAGGGAGTGGCAGTGAAGCTAGAGGTTTGCACGGCCTGATAATCATGATTTCTCCCCTCGCCACTCTATACTTCCGTTATTAACGCGCTTCTGCTCTCATAGAGAGAGTGTTTTATTGGTCCAATTAGGGTCGGTTAGGACACTCGTGAAGTGATTCGCTCTTGTAAAGGTTGAAATGACTAGAATATACCTCACCCAGGGCACGTTTTATTTTGGAGGTCCCTAACGAGAAGGTCGTATTGATCCTCGTATTGGTTGGTTCTTTGGGAGGTGGTTCGTATTTGTCTTTTTCTATATTTGTAAGATGTGTTTTTGGCTCTCAACTTGTCTCAGTTTTTCTTGTTCCAGGTGTGTCTTGTCCCCCCCTCCCCTACCCCGTCTCCCTCCACTTTACCCTTGTTTTCGGAAACAGGTGGAGGAATTTTCGAAACGAATCACGGAAAACGGTAGGAAGCTGGAAAATTTTGAAAAGATGGTAGGTAGGATTAGAATTTGGAGGGGAATCGTCTGCTGCAAAAATTCTTCCTAGCGGCAGGACGTGCCCTGCTCACCGACCTCAGCCAAGTCAAACGAACAGTTTCAATGAGAAGGCGCTGTCATGTAGAGCGCGTATGGCGCATTCAAGGGAGCGCGGAGACATTAACAACATCCAGCCGCCATAGGCTTCTAGCTTTAGTGCCATGCACTTTCGAGCGGCTATAGAGATACAACTTTCTGCTGATGTAGGGTTGCCCACTCACAGGAAAGAACCACCCCTCAGGTATTCATACCGTGCGTCTTTAAGTTCAATAATTGCACAGTGTTAAATACGATGCTTCCAGGATCTGTGAAATAGATCTGCTTTTATTCTAGTTCGTCGCCCACATCTCCCACAAGTAGCGATGCGGCCACACAGACGGACATCATGTCTGAGCAGGAAGTATTAAAGGATATAATGGAGAATAAAGATTTGTTTTTTAAGGTTAGTCTTGTAGGGCCGGGGGCTAAATTTTTGAGATGTGATTGAGAGCTTCTTAAACGCCAGTTTGCCCTCGAATTTCGAATATTTGTATGCTTTCAGGTTGCGGAAAGTCTTCCACAGCATTACAATAGGTTGATGGATATACGTTTGCAGAGGATTTGAAATATAAGATGTTGATGGTATTGAACGTAATCCTGACATTAATGTTGGAATAATATGAAGTTCACCATTATTTGTAGATCCTAAACGTTATTCGAAGAATTACAGAGTAGCGAAAGTATGAATTAAAGGATTATTCTCGTAGTGTATAAATTACAAATCATGCTTTACGAAACTGTAGTTCGACGTCTCCAGGTAGAAACAGAGGAATAGGTCAAGTAAGGACATGAACGTAGAACCACATGGTCTGTTCCCCTGTAGTCCACCTAACATACCTACCTATGAGTTGCTAATATTACAGTAGCGCCGTAAAATACAAGAATTGCAAGAGAAGGGATGATGATGTCGAGGTGGTCTGATCAGTTGAACTCATCTCTGTACCCCAACGACAGCTAATCAAGGGATTGTCGACAGGCGGATTAGAGTCGAGTAACCGGTCTGCTTCAACGTGGAATTTTGTAGACTATATTTTCCCAGCAGTGACGAATAGCGTTTTCCCAGTCGTTTCCAATTCTG
>MU912049.1:92812-112338 GCA_036418165.1 Cooperia oncophora
GTGAGGGTTCACTTACATTTGCTCTGTCTAATTTTATCGATTTTCTCTTGATCTATACAAGTCAGGGACGCTTGGGCAGTATGGCAGGGCGCTGTATGTAATAGTTCACAGGGTTACGGTAATCGCAGTTTGCACAAGGAGTTCAGCGAAAGTGCAAATGCCCCCCCCCTCCGTTGCCGGAATGCGCCAGCTTTTCCTGTTCCTGACCATTTGTGATGAAAAAAAGATGTTCTTAGTGGATGTAAGCGCCTTGGGTGGTCTGCACCGACATGGCCGGTCATGTTACACGAGCGCCAAATAATGCCTTCAAGTTTCTTATCAAATAGCGCTGGCCACCTGTTCGACTACTTTAAAATCAAGGGTTGAGGAAAACCAATTCGGCAAAACTGCAGGTCTGCATGATGAGTGGCTTTGGAGTACGTGCCATAGAATCATCTGGTCCTACTTATCTTTGAGCTGATTCGATCCCACGATTTTACATATTTGTCTTAGTCACAACTGAAGCAGCAGTGTTTTACCGCTTAACCCTCGACCACTTTTTAGTTGGGGGACTGGAGGCGAGCTATTTGTTTTTTGAGGCCTTCTTATTTCATTCATTTCTTGTGGCTTTCATATTTTCTGATTTACTTTCGAAACAAAGTAGGGTCACTTTGCTTACTTGAGGCATGTCCTTGCCCACAGGCACTTCGCACTTTAGGATCCGTGCAAGGTGGGCCGTGTTTGGTTGCCGAAGGGGGGTGGGAGTCGTAATCGCCTTCGAGAAAGATTTGTTGGCTTTTCCTGGTTTTTCCTGCGCTTTGTGGCTCCCTTCAACCTTTCATTCATTTCATTGCTTTTCCTTAATGTTGACGTTCTTTTTATATTATTTTTTCCCGTCTCACTCTACATGTTCATGTCTAGCTAATTTTTTCTTGGCGGTAGCCCTGGTAGGGCTACCAGGGCTATACTCGAAATCCCTGAGACCGGGTAGGCGTGGCCGCATGTTTCAACTTAACCTGAAGGTGTCTATGCTTCTGGTGAGATATTTTCATCTTGACACAATTGTTGTCGTGTCTCTGTCCAACACAGAACAAGATGACAGTTGTCCCAGACTGGAATATTCCACGAGTAACCAATTCCGTGCCATGTTCAAATGCCACGCCTACTCTGGCTCAGGGATAAGGAGTGTGCCTTTTAGCGAACGCAAGCTGAATAAATATACAAATAAGCATGTACTCTGTATAACTTGTTTATTACCCTGCAGGAAATAATATGCAAAATATTGATTTCTAATTTGACTGAAATGGTTAAATCTTCAAAGGAGAAACAACTCCGAAATTGATTCCATTTGAAACAGTAATCTAAAAAGGTGTTTACCTCATAATACCACTCCTCCCAGACCTCTTGAAACGGAGGAACTGGTTTTGCCCAAGTTGATTACTGGGTTTCATTACTTTTGTGCCTCAGAAGGTACTAAAGAAAATTTTTTCAATGGGTTCGCCTGAGGAAAATGTACTGTCTCAGTAATTTTCCGAATTTTGTCAGTCACACCTGATATTTTGAGCATTTTGAAACAGCTTCGTATGGTTTCGCTCATTGTAGAAGGTTTCTCCCTTTCTGTACACATGCGGTACAGCCGTTCCAAGCGGAAATCTGATGAATGGCCATTCCAAAGAAAGTTTCATCTCCCTTGGGACTGAATAGCTTTGGAATAATAGCAATCGAAAGCATTGTGCATACAGGACCCTGGGTGTGGATGGGTGTTCAAAACTCGATGGGTACATTTTAAGGTTTTTTTTTACCATACTTGTATTAAACTAGTTTGAGTGCGGGGCACATCATCGTTCAACATCTTTTCGATTTCGACAGGCAGAGGTCCATATTTGTCCATGTGGGGTTTTTTCCATTCTTCTGCCCAAAGCTCGCTCTTCTCCCCACTGCCCCTCATTATAACTCACCTCCTCCCCCTCCAGTGGACAGGTGATATGCAGTGTATTCCTGGGTAACGGCCATATTTTAAAACTTTCCTCATCGGGATGATAATCTGATCACTTTCTGTCTAGGTAGGAAAGTTTGTGAGTTGTAGGCTAAGGGGTAAGGAGGTTGAGAATTTTCTACTCGTAAGGGTATCTTATTGTCGGGTCAACTTTCACCTACACACCAGTGGCGCGCTTGGGCAGTAACAGATAGCCCCTCCTACTACTGACAAGCAAGACAGTTGGCTCTTGGTTCAAATATTCACGTCCACGCCACCGCCTCAGCGCAGTTTTACCCTTTTCTTAGATTAAAGCTCACGCTTTTTGCTTCAACGGGTCAGGGTCCTGCTATTTAGCTTGCCAGAGCGGTTTGGCATCCATTCTGCCATTGCAGACAGGGCATGTCCTGTTACTAGGAATATTTTCGCATAGTACGACTCTTTTTCAAAATGTTCTGCAGTACGACCCCACACTTTCCCTCTCCGCACTTTAATAATCCTCCCAAGTTTCCTGAAAGTCCCACCTTCTTTCCGTCGAGTTTTCCTCAAAGTTCTTCAGTAAATCCATCCTTTCATGTTCTGCCGACCAAGTACGACCATTCAGCATATTGGTTGTGGTCTATTATTGATGCATTACTCTGTCACAGCACGCTACCGCTTTTTTCTATTGTGTCGAATAGATACTCTGAAGTTTTTGAAGAACAATGAGAAGGAATTCAATCTTTATCACGAAGGAGTGTTGCACTCATGTTAGAGGATTTATCTTTACTGAGCCACATTACCTCTGTTGGGACAAGCAAGTCATAGCTATGTCATAAGAATGCGAGCTTTCTTAGCCTTGTAGTAGTCATGTTCATTTTGCGAGTGACTTTTGGCATTCTGACATAAATTAGCAATCGATCGGCCGTTTTCGAGCGGGTTAGAATGAGCCCATCACTGCGTTTCCGCCATTGGTAATTTCGTTTGAAAGCGATCACCAACCGATCGCTATTGGTAGAGCAAGGCAGTCGGAGGCGGGCTCATTCCGCCCCTCTCGGCTTGCTCCGACTAATTGTGACATTATCAGCTACAAGTGAATTTTTACTATCTTCTTATTCCTAATGCAAGTAGAACGTCATGTTTGTCTCTTGTCCGTCTATTTGGGACTTCGACATCACATTACGAGTATTTTGTTACTGTACTGCAATATGTGAACTGCTTGGCGTTGATCTTTACTCTTTACTGATTTCGTGGTAGTTCCAGTAGGCACCAAATCTGAGAAATCTTCCGAAGTCATGAGGTGGTACTAGTCAAAGTTTCTAAGACTACCAACGAACGCGTCGATGGGAAGTAGCGAAAGTCCGGAATGCACTCCCCTCCCCCTTCCCTCAAGCCGAACGGACTCAAAAACTTCTTTTTTTTAAGAACATAGCGATCCATGTCCTTAGTTTTTTTTCGGCAAATCTGTAACCGCGAACACTTAGTGAGCACGAATGTCACAACTACACAGAGCGAGAACACCTGAAGCCCACACCACAGGCGCCGGTGCCCCAGAGCAGTTGTGGCGCTGGTTCCCGTTGCGCACGCGGCGAACGTTTCCACGCCATATGCTTGTGAAAATTGGGCTTAAAGTAAGCATCAAATAGTATCAGTAAGTTAAGTGTTCAAGTTCGCCAGGGAACGTTGCGGGAATGGGAAGGGGGATGTATTTGCAGTCTTTGTGGCGCCCGGCTTGTTTTGACATGTTCTGCTCTGGGTGGACCGCATTTTCTTTCTCCTTTTCCTTTAATTTCCAAGATTCCAACAAAGCTTTTGGTCAAGATCTGAGAGAGAGGTGGCACAGGAACAGAGGGGATCATCTTGGTGGAGCTCAAGCTCAGAGATCACTCTTGATCCCTCTGAGTCCCAAGAGGTGTGCTTGGTATCGAACTGCTCCCTATATTCCTTTTATAGATCAGTATCACCAAAATACCAGCGGGGATCACATTGATTAAGCTGAGGTTCACATGTCACGCTTGATTCCTATGCGTTTAGATCCCAGGAGGGCTGGTGCCTATGTAATACCTTGACTATTCCGGAAAGTCCTCTAAGAATCGGTAAGCGGGATCATATTGGTAGAGGCCAAACTCACAGAATACGTTTGACCCCTCGGCTTCAAGTCCCATAAGAGGTGCTGCTCCGTGATTAGGTTGTTCCCTAGATTTCTCCTGAGAATCATGATCGCGTAAAGAATGAAGAGGATCGTAATGGTGGAGCCCGAGCTCGCGGATCACGCTTGATTCTCCTGCATCCCGGTCGCAGGAGAGGGTGCTGAATAATCCAACTGTCCTTTATACTCCTTATATGAAAGAATCGTCTCTGAACTACCGTTATTCGAGTGCGTAAATTACGATCCGTGCGTGGACATGTACCCGTAATTGTCACTGCTTCGGATGCGCGTAAACCCCCGTATGTGCCCGGTTGGTCGGTCGGTCGCGCAAGCGTAAGCGATGGACGGTTCGCGGACGGCGGCGAGAATGGGGGGAGAGGGAGTTCGTCCGTCGAAAACGAGACCAGCCGACCTGCCCGTTTCTATCTCGTCATCGCCCATTGTCCGGCCATGTTTTTGCTGCGGACGACGCGCACTTCCAACAACTCCACTGTCCCCGGCCCCTCTCCCGTATCCATCGACCTCGTTTTCCTCAATCCCCCTCTTTCGTTCTTCGTCATCGGATCATCCTCTTGTCAAATTTCGTTTTACCATCTTGTTCCCTTGTCCTTTTACTACCCGTAGGGAGCTTTATAAGAACAGTATTTCATTGAAAATCTACTTTTCATGAAATGACTGCGCATTTTTACGATTACCTGTTCATTTTTGGTGTCCCGTTCACATCTTTTCCATTTGGGCACCCACCTAGCCAACCCATCAAAAACCGGTTTAGTTTTCTGTTTTTTTTTCCTCGTCGATTTGGAAAATTCGTCGTGCTGCTGTGCGAATTAATTTCTCTCTCCTGGAACACTTTTCATGCATATTCGTCAGTATTAAACCAAAAAAAAATGCCAAAAGTGTCCTTTTGTATGTTAAGATCGATACGATCCCTTCTTCGTTCTATCTTCCGTCGTTGCCAAACTTTTCATAAACTCCTTTCCTAAAAGTATGGTTTAATACTTATGATCGCATAACCCTCAAGTAGAATGTGAAGGATCATCCTCGTTTACCTCTCACAACTCCAGTTTAAGCTGGATCCCTGCCGAATTTCTCCTTGGATTTAGATTTGGCCAGAAATCTGCTCTTAGCGGTTTGATCCTTCAAACATATGCATCACTTCAGTTTGATGCGAAGACGATTGGTGCCTGCGCCATGGACGCCGGCGGTACACGCCTGTCCTTGCCAGGGCACGCCATCGTGTTGTGATAAATTCCTGCAAAATACGACCCCCCCCCCTCCATCCTACCTTCCACTTTCCTACGCCCAAATTATTTCTAGCGGTGGGATACGCTCGTAGGTATTTCCATGAAGATCCAAGGCGCTGTTTGTCGACGAGGGGGCATTTTGTACTACCATTGCTCCCCAGGTTCCGGTTTACAAATCTCACTCTGGTAAAACTTGTGAACGCTTGTGAAGCTGGAGCAAGATCGTCTAGCCACCATCCTAAAACGTGTCAACTCGAGAAAAGGCTACCTAGATGGGTCGGCACATCTATGGAAAGCAGAATGCCCCCCCGTCGACAAACTGCGCCAAGATCCAGCCCAAATATTGAAGTCTGGTGTTGTATAAAGCAAAGTTTGCGAAGTCACTATTATAATGTATAGGGGTGAAGTTTCTGCTGCACTACAGTTTTTTCGCTGCGAATGCTGGAGCGTGTCTGTCTGGTGGGCGGAAGAGGGGCTGGATTTGCAGCAGCGCTAGACTTTCGCCAAGCAACATGAGTGTATCATATCGTCGGTATTAGACGTTTTCCACCAATTGTTGTAGCTTGCCCGCTTCAACAGTTGTGGGAACAGACTGGCGCCACGCCAAGCACGGCCCCTTGACACGCCCGAACGTAAAATAATGGTTAGGCCTTGTAAAATGGGAACTGCCACTATCAAACTCCCTAGGAGGGGTGAGGCACGTAAACGTGACGTGTCGTCAGAAACCCTTTCTATATCCTGACAAACAGTTCAGAATACAGTTGAACGCTTGGAAGCTGATTAAAGACAGAAAATATGAGAGGTGTGGTGCACAGCTCGAAGAAACTCCACGAGATGCACGAGACTGCGAAGGTTTCCGGAATAAGTTCAAGGTCAATGAGGAACATCGTGTGAGAACACCTTAAGAAGAGTCCTCACCCCCGCAGAAATTCGTCCTCGGACATGTATAATGAAGAAGGGGAGATTGGAGAGATGCAGGAGATCGCTCCAACGGTCACAGCGGCACGCGCTGTGACATCGCTTTCACTTATGATAAGATTCCCACTTGGATCTGTTCGTCAGCTCCCAAATTGGAGGGATCACTGAAAAAACACCAGATGATTCTACTCTAAGAGAGAGGGGCTCTGGAAAATTAAGATGTCCTCAATCTGAAATTCATTCATGAGTAACCTGAAGGGCGAAATTCCACATATTCTGGAGAATGTGCTCAGCATGTAAATCCCCACTCCGGAACGGTTTGGTGGGACTTTCAGTGAAATTCTGCGCCAGTTTTCAAAACGGGCATGGTCCAAAACGGTTGCTCACTGGATTCATCGAGCAAGAAGAACGACTCTTCAGTTTCTGGATTTTATGGTTGGGCGCAGTTCGGCTTGGAAGGGGTGCGAATGTTCCTGTGGCTAAGTTGGCTCACTCAAACACTCCTGTCGCGGCTTCACGGGAGCTTACAAGCCATACCAAAGTGAGACATTTCGGTCAACGTGAACTAACAAAAAGAACCAACAAAAGTGCTAAATTCCCCCCCCCCCACCTCAAGCCGAACAGCCCTTTGTCCCTGTAATGACCATTGCCTAGAAGAAGTGCTCTACCAAACACGCGGATTTGAGCGTTCTCAGTGCGCTGCTTGTGTAACCCTGGGACGAAATTTCTGGTCGCTACCTACCACAAGTATAATGCTCGTCAAACTTCTGAAGAACTGTGAGGGAGGTAGAAGTGATCATTTTGGTGAGCGCCAGTATTTTTTGATTGTCATCCTTGTAGGAAGTAATATTCACCCACCCTGTACGTTTTGTCCGCTGCTGACGCTGCGCGCTTCAGTCAGGGAGGAGGCAGGAGACTGGGTTTGGCGCGGCGCCAGCCTGCTCAGCAACCAATCGTAGATCGCCGGCGACCACAATCGGTGAAAAGGCTGGCGCCGTGCCAAGCCCAAGCCTCCCAAAACGCTCCTTGTTCCGCAGTGACCATTACTGTAGCTGGCTTGAAGCCATCTGCACATTTATTTTGGGAGTTCAACTACGTAGTAATTTTTCGGATCTTCTTTCATGATCATTCAAATAATGATGAATTTCGCAGTACTGTTTTGGGAGGGCTGTATGAGTTCTCAATAGACCCGCTCCTAGAATTTCCATTTTGTTCCGGAATTTTTTTAATTTTTGAACGTTGACAGTACTGAAAAGGCGTGGGGCAGGTAAGAATTGAAACAATCTCATTGACTTGAAAAATTTCTCCTTACTGTACCAGTCTGATGTGGAATGACATGTGATTGAAGGTTTTCAAGTTTGACAGCCATCTCTCTTTCCATCTATTTATAACCATTCCTTAAAATGTCACTGTCTTGAATTTCTCCCTGAATACAAGTATAAGCGCGCTTATGAAACACTTTAAAATGGGATCGTTTCAGTCCAGTTCTTTTCGCTGAGCCATCAAAACGAAATTGCTTGTCAACTATTGATTGCTCATCTTCACCACTCGATGAATCAATGTCACCCTCTTCGTCAAAAGTCTATAATGTTTTCATGGATCCTCAAGATTTACCATACAATTTTCCTTGAATTTTAACTTGGTCATACATTTTACGGTATTTCTTGTGATTCTTCCTAGATTTTATGTCTTCTTGGGGTTTCTCTGTGTGTACTCGTGTCTGCCAAGCATGGCGAGATCTTCAAACCCCCGTCTCGAAATTGATTGAATTTCAATGATTGAAACTGCTAGCCCTTATCTCACCTTCGAGACGTGCGCGTTACGCAAATCTGATCACTTTTTCTTTTGAAAGACCAGACCCACACTTACTTCGAGGTCTGCAAATCGTGTCCAGTTTGATGTTTTGCTAGATGATCGATCGTCTATAAACCTGAACATCGGAAAACGGTACCAATTTTTACTGAAATTCTGAAAAAAAGTTGAATGATTCTGACTGCTTAATGATTATTGGTCAAAGTCGCAATTTCCGGTTTTCACTGATTCGTAAGGTGTGGGAGAAGAGTCTGGCGGCGATTTTCGTTCGGCGACAAGAATAACGCGCGCTTTCTCGTCTTCAGTTGCTACATCGTCACGTTTTCTTTTTACACTGAACCGACTTTTCATAATAAATTTAAGGTAAAATTACAAGTAAATGAAGGCGAAACGATTAGCCCCGACAAGCCATCTTTTCTTCGGTTTGCTTGCAATCTCCTCGTCTCTTTTTTCTCATTAAAAAACTTCCATCCCCCTTCTGTGTAAAGTATGTAGTGCTTCGCCTAACATATGGGGATAAAATTATGGAGGTCCCACAGTATTTTTTCTTCCTCTGAGCTAACTACACTCTGTATCCGGGAGCTGAGATGGGCGTGACTGCGTACTTCATTTTAACACGATGCTGCTTACGCTTTTCTAACGCGTTTTGGGAGCTGCAGCCACGAACTTGTCCATGACCAAACACTGCGACAGTGGTTCTTAAAGAGAATGGAAACAATTCCATAAAAAAAATCAGTCCTACGCTGTGTTCGAATAAAGTACGCAATCACGTACTCGCGCCCTGTCCATCTCCATCTTAAATAGTATACACATCATTTTTTATTTTGTTCCGAACTTTTATCCGTTACTTCTTTACTATTCACGACCTCTCTCGAACATACTTGTAATCAAACGGTAATCCTACAATTTTAATATCCCCGGGAGGGCAAATGAAGGAGAGATAGATTTCCTTCTGCGTTTTTCGGTAATTCGTGGGATATATACCTCCCTGGGTTCAAAAAGATTAGCAGGGTTAAATTACCGTCTGCAGACCCCAAAAGTCGCCAAGCTTGCTTCAGGAAAACATGGAATAAAGTGAGAAGGTGGCTTTCATTCCAAAAAGGTTCAAAATTGTAGGATTTGGATTGATTTCCTGTCAATGTGGTTTCGCTGTATTTGCAGAAACATTTGGGTACGTCATCCGTTGGAGATCCCTTGAGAGGGGGCCATATTCGGTCAGTTGAGGGAGGAAGGGCCGTGTTTGCTCTGTTGATTTTTCTTGTTTTTGCCCGCCTTCATATGTTCATATCGTTCATATATTCATATCACATGCTGCATATCTTCACTTTTGTATACGTACTTCTTCATAAAGGTGATAGAAAGTTGGGGAGAAGTTAGGAAGATGTTATGGTTACGATGGATGATGGGAGGGGTGCCAGAGGGGGTCCCGGGGAGGAAACTGCGAGGGGAGTGGTTTTATTTCGCAACCGCGACGGCAGTACGTGCCCTGAATGGGATTTTTCCAACGAGAACGCTATGATTGAAATGAACTTCGTATTGCAAAATGTCTCACTTGATCTACCACGAGCACGGCCAACCCACTTGATGGGGTGGAATAGATATAATTTTCCTTTCTAATGGTACCAGTTTTTTTTTGTCAGTTTCTTCCAAAATTGGCGAAAAGTCATCTTTTCTTCCTTTTGTATTGAATCCGCCTCTTTCGGCCTTCATTTCACGTTGCTGAATTTTATTTACAACGCATGTATTTTTTATAACTGAAGCTATATAGGTTCTGGAAGCAGTCCGTGACTCGACCCCGTTCCCATACTATGTGGCTACCGTACTCGTTAACATTTATACTGTATATCCCGGTGATTGAGAGGGCGTGGCTGCTGACTTCATTTGAACATAACGAAAACTGCGTTTTTTTAGACTACTTCCATCCGAAACAATTGTTTTCGTATCTTTTACTGGATAGAGGCATGATGGCAACTGCTACAGAACGGCAGTATCGCTCTAGAAGGACCGTCATCCTTACTTACAAATGAATACGCAGCCACCCCCCCCCCATCTCCAGGATAGGCTTCTAGTAAGTGTAGCACAAGTGCCAAACATTTTCGCGCCACGCCAAATGGATGCCATACTTATGTTAAGCAGTTCAAGCCTCCTGTGAATGCAGTTCCTGCGTCCAAGCTTAGCGCTAGAGAAAGTTGTCGGAAAGATCCCGCCCATGTTTCGAAAGGTGTGGCTTTGAAGGGTCAATGTAGTACTGAGGATTTCACAGTTGAATGCTACTGTACTTGTTAAGTACCATGACTACCTTTGTAGTAAGATTATATTAAGCTGTCCAAGTCTTGACTCAAGCAAATAAAGCTAATCAGATGGTTACAACCAATACTAGGTATTTTTTAAACCGTAGACGCCAAACTAGGCTATAAAACTTGAAATTTCCAAATAGGGGGCTTCTTCGAGACTTTCTCCTGCTGAATATTCCCATGAATATTTTCTTTTCTTGATGAAAAGAACCACAAGTTTGCTGCAGATGGCCGGCTTGTTCATGCGGAGCGAAGGCAGCTGTGGAAACGTTGAAAGGATGCGCTTCCAAATATTTCAACAATGTCGGTACTGTCTCAACATCTTCAACTTACTTTCGAAACATTACTTTCACATTGGACATTACAGCGCACATTTACCGGGCCTTTCTGATTCTTGCCACTGCAGAGTTGAAGTAACTGTTTCCCCCTTCTTCGTAGTAGACGAACCTGCCATTAGCTGGCAAACCACGCAAAGCCACACAACCATTGCTCTGCAATATCTTCTACCTGAAATTTGGTTTTCCTTTTTAACGAGGTAACCATCAGGTGCTGCCTCCCACCGTCGCCTTTCACACAGGCAGAATCTTTCCACCTTCCAGCGTACCTATTTCGTCTGACCAGGGAAGTCCGCCAACAAGCCATAGAACTTTGAATGGAGACCTGGGTAGATCGATAGAGTCTATAAGGTTATTTACAAATATAGATAGCAAAACTGCAACCTGCATTTCACAAGCAACTTATGAGCAGGTAAAGTTTGTAATGGTGCAGTAGGGTGGAGGCTTGGTGGTGAGCTGTGAAGCATAAGCGAGGAACACGTCGAATCGAGTCGTGGTGGTTCAGTGGTAAGGTTCGACGTTCGACGACTCGATTCGACGTATGCGATTCCTCGCTTATGCTTCACAGCTCACCACCAAGCCTCCACCCTACTGCACCATTACAAACTTTACCTGCTCATAAGTTGCTTGTGAAATGCAGGTTGCAGTTTTGCTATCTATATTTGTAAATAACCTTATAGACTCTATCGATCTACCCAGGTCTCCATTCAATTTCTATGGTAAGTTGGCGGACATCCCTGGTGAGCAGATGGTGATGGCAATGTTCTCACCCAATGCACAGAATTTCAAAATTTCCCCGATCGCTTTTTCTATTCTGGGCAGCGCTCATTTTTGAGCTTTCTGCTGTCACGTAGAAGCGGCGCCCAGGCAAAAGCAGTTGTATTATATTGGAATATCAAATATGCTTAAGTTTAATTAAAACGACTTTCCAGGTGTTGTCCATGACGCGTTTTCCTCTTTCCCTTTGTTAATATACACAGATTCATGTCGTAGTGCTTTTAGTAACTTCGAAGTTTTAGAATTGGTTTATTATTTGCTACTTCAGTATAGGAACTGCTGAATATTTCAGCACTTTTCTTGCTCTTCTCGATTCTTTTTTCAAGCTCAGACGAGTGGATCCTATGCAGGGCACGGCCTAGTTGGGGATCCCGGCTAGGGGATCGCATTTGGCCGCTGTTCATGTGCGCTGTATACCTCCTCCACCACGCAGTTTTTGAAAGTTGTGGGGAGGTGGGGGGGGGGGCGGTTGAAAAAGATCTCCGGGAAAAAGGTGGCAAGTCGGGAGTATTGGGGATAGTAGGCAGGATGGAGAGCAAGATTAGCAGAGGAAGACTTTTGAGGGGACAGGGAGGGGGAGGGGGTGGATGAGGCTGTATTTGACAAATTTTTCTCCCCAACGCCAGAACATGCCCTGACAACATTGCATCTGTTTTGAATATGAGCAGGTGACCAATATTATACTGCAGATTCAGTTTACTAAACAATTGAATTTGATAGTAGTGTTCATTGTGCAAATGTGGCGATCAATAATATTCCTTTTGTTAAAGTTGCCAAAAAGATATACTTTGAATAGGTTGCTTATGAGAAGTACAATTCAAACGTTTCACAGAATTCCTGTGGGCACACTACAAAGCCCTTTCTAGCAGGGAAAGTTTTTATTTTTGCTTCTCATTGTTTTTCGTCTTCTCGCTGGGAAACGCTTAGCAACAGGTTATGTCTACACTTTTCTATTGCTCTCATGCTCATCGACTTCTTCCAATATCGCTTCTGTTTTCGCTGGAGAACTCGAGCATTTCACACTTTTAATATAACTTGTATGAGCCCTGTAACATCTTATTTCAACTCATCAATTCATAAGGAGTTCCGGCAGCTTAACTTTTTCCATCCTAATCGAATGATTACTGGTAAGACCGCTCAAATCGCAGCTCGAACTTGTGAAGCTATCCAGTTCATCGCCCATAATTTATCCTCTTTAATGAATGGTTCTCCTTCATTTGCATTGTTTTCGCCATTTAGCCTGCTTGCATTCCATATCCCGAAACTAGAGTGGGCGTGGCTGCGCACTACAATTAAGGGTAGCGGCTTACCCTTCCGTGGGATATTGCCGTTTTCAGGATAATTATAATCACGTCGTTGTCCATCTAGAGACAGTATGCCAGCTGTCCCAAATGAAAATATTGTTGGAATGTATTCCGCGCCATGTCCCAGTGAAGTACGCAGCCAGCCCTTCTAACCGGGTTTCGGAGCTTCTGAAGATATGCTTGAGAACGTACACTGTCGCAAAAAAGGGCTTCGCAGAACTCACATGTTTTCTTTCGATGCTTCCTACCCCAGTAATTCTCCTCTCTGTTGTTTGTTTTTAGCACATGTCTTCGGAACCATTAGGTTATGAATATCATTCATATAGGATGGCAAAAAGGACATCCTGAGCCGGATGCATATTCCTGGGCCCACTCCTCTTTCAGGGCTACGGCTCTTAGACTCAATCCCATCGACCGCGTTGATTTTCTGTTTTTCTCGCCACCCTCTCCTCTGCGTGTATCTGTGACTCCACACATTTGAGCTTATCACGCACTCACTCGCCTCGCTGTCCCCTCCCTTTGGAAAAATCTATACCAGGCTCGCCACATGTTTCTGTACCTTTCGTTGCTTTGGTAGCCACGGACTTCTATGTCTGCGCTACAGTATTTCGCGACAGGACCGCGCAGAAAACTTCAATCACGGACCCTTTTTTATACAGACGTCTCTGCCTCTCTTTCGTGGGCTTGACCGCTCTCGCGGCAGGCTTCTTGTTGCTTTCAAATGCAAACTGTGCCTAAAATTTTCGGATTTTTATTGCTGTAACTGTGCCTGTAGTGATATTCGGTACCTCAATCACGGACGTGGTACTCATTTTCCACGCCAGACCTCGCGTCTACGCCTGTTCAGCGTCTCCATCTGTTGCAGCGAGCTGCCCATCAAAATGCCACTGAGGGGAGGGGGGAGGCGGACGAGTATTGATAATTACTGTCACATCTATGATCATGGACCACGGTTATACAATCTAGCTTACTACTGACTTCATGAAAGGACCTGCCTCCAAGAATGTAAGGTTGCCGGATTGGGTTACCAATGTTATAGCCCCTATACTCAAATTTCAGCAAAAATTTGAGTGTTTAGAATTGTTCGATAGTAATTGTTAAACAGTGCCAGTTTTCACTTGAATTTTTTGAATGTTATTTGTATGGGAGGTTATGTTATAATGGAAACTTGAAAGTTTTTCGACCCGAATCATGAATCATAGCTCAACCCTGCAAAGGTTCTAAAATGAAGGGCATGGCCATCATTTCTTCGAGGAATTCCTCGGCAAAGATGACCCGGGATCAAAGGATGGGGGTTGTGTATACAGCACGTCGTACGTTGCGCGGATCTCCTGCAAGGGGGAGGGTTGTATTTGCCTTTGTGGGAAACGTTTTCGGTTGATAACTCTTCTCGGTTTTTCCTGCTTCACGAAAGCAATACGCTCTGTTCTCCCCCCCCCCCGCCTTTTCCCCTCCCTCTTCTCGACGGTTTTTTAGTAAACACTCTGGGCAAACTTAGGGAGATGGCAACATGGCAGATAGGATGGAAGATGGAGTGGGGGAAGGCGTCTCAGAGTGGGTAATTCTAGGGGATTAGGGCACATCATTGCTTGGGGATTTTGGTCGAGTCTGTACGACCTCTCCGGTCCTCTGTTCCTCCTGTTCTTATTCATCGAATCGAGCTGTCGAGCGAAGGGGGGAGGGGGGATGGGTAGGGGTATATACTACGCATGAAACAAGAAAATCACAAAAAGTCAACCACCGCTCCTACAACGCCAAAACGTAAATACGACCCTCCCCCTCCCAACAATGACCAAGTACGACCCCCCCCCCTCCTTTACAACGTCCGTGAAGCGAGAAAAATCAACTATCAGAATAAATTTCTTCCGGTCCAAATGCGACTCCCCTCTCCGGGTTGGGAATTCCCCAACAGCGATGTGCCCTGTGGGGATCAGGTACTGCCAACATTTTACCCACTGGCAATGAGTGAAAACCAACCAAAACTTTCAGCAAACTGAATTGGACATCCTCCAGTACTATTATGCCACCCCTCGCCTAAAAGCTAAAATACGACCCCTTCGTCAAGTAATCCTGATGTGTCTTGGTGAAGGAAAGGATACCGCTAAAAATACCTTTTTTACCTCCGAACGGTTTTCTCTTTGTGGCTTTGTTTGCCAGCTCTTTCATTTTTCTTTTGTTTTCCATCAATTTGTCTATAAACAAGCTTATGCCAAAAATATGGAAAGAGAGGTCGTACTTACAGCGTTTAATGACGAGCCCTTTCTTTTATCGTAGAACTGTTCAAATATTAGTTGTTGCCAGACTCTTGCCATTTTTTGATGAGAATCCCTAAGCAACGCTACACGAGAAAGGTTGGGTTTCTTGATGGGAATAAATGATTGTTGTCAACGACTTCAGCTCACCGATCATCAATGACAAGTTCCCATGCATTTTATATCAATATCCATGCCACCATCCCACTTTCCTCTTCAACTCACTTCTTGCGGTGATCCCTTGTAGGAAACCATATTTTAGCGAGGGGTTTGCTTTCCTACCAATGTACGCTATTAGGTCAGATTATTCGATTTCTAAACCTTTATGAAATTTTTTGTTATGTGAATAATCGTACCTACCGTTCCTCATTAGATTTCCCTCTGTACGTCTTGCTCGACTTTCCCAGGAATCCAGTGAATGGCTGGACTTTCACCTTGTGGTCTGTTAAAGGCATGTTCCGCGTTCGCTTGATGTTCGTAGACTTCTTTGGAAGTGGTAGTACTGCTCGCAAGCATGAAAGTTGTACCACTTTCGCAGCTCAGAAATAGGCGAGAAAAGCGCAACCCGCTCGTGATGAACCTAACGGCTCGCCCTTAGACCAACGCAACACCCAACAAAAATAAGCAGGCTGCCGTCGAAAGGAGGTGGGGGAAGTGAAGGGGAGTGGAGGTTTCATCAGTCAACTACCAAAATCTGCTATCAGAATATAAAATAGTAGTTACATATCACCTTTGCGATTGCAGCGCCATCTGAAGGAGGAGGCAGAGAGATTGGAACAGCGAAAGCTAAGAAAAGTTCAGCACCTGAGGCCCTCCCCCCCCACCCCCATCCTCCAGCGATCAAATTCGACCCGAGATCCACTACGTACAATGTACCCTAGTTAAAATATCCCCTCATGATCGGTGCTACTGCCGTCGGTGTCCGTGTGAGTTTATTTATTTATTTACATACACTCAAGGTGTGCACAAAAATATCAAAAATCCTGAAAAGACTCAAAACGCAATGAATGAAAACAAAAATGATAAAAAAAAGAAACCAAATAATAAAAAAATAAAGAAAACGAGCAAAAAACAAATGGATGCAATTAACAAAAAAACAAAAATGTGAACTTGACATACTACTGACATACTCGACTTGAATTTATCCTTTCTTGCTGAACTTGAAGCAAAATATCCTGAGGTTAGCGTTGCTTGTATGAAAGTATAGAGGATAAAGTCTGCGCCTTGATCAATCTCTTTATGGGATGCGGTACGCTTCTGCGGGGCCAGCTGGTATTCGAGTCAGTGTTACTATCCTCCCAGACGAACCAGATACCGATTTAGCGAACCGGGAGGGTAGAAGGCTTAATTGGCCCGGGCAGAAACGGTTCCGGGACTTAATCTCCAACCGCGCGTGTGGTAAGCGTACCTTTACCACTGCACCACCCTCCGACTTTTGCTTGTCTTAATACAACAATATTGGTATAGTGATGTTATATTTTGATATTGATGCTCTTCTAATAAAAATACGGTATGCGCCATGACATCGCGGCGCTAATAAACGCGCTTGTCGGGGGCCTGATAGATTGTGTAATATCTCTTGAGGTCTGCTGTCATTTTCAAATCCAGAAAGAAAATTCTTGGTTTATTTGCATAGAGCCTTTCCTTGCTATTATACTCTTGTTCATATTCTTTGCTTCTCTTTTTTCCTTATTACTTTTCTTCCTCTCTTTACTATATCTTTCTACTTCCGATCTTTTTACTTTGTTCATTTCCTAGACTTCAATAGCACCCTTTCTTCGGTTTCCTTCCTACATAGTAATCGATAATCTTTGAACGCCCTATCGGTCCTCTCATTTTTCTTCCCTTCTAGAAAGTTTCTATGAAAAAGATTCGAACGCTCTGGAATCAGCGCTTGAATTGTTGCAAGGAGATTCGTTGTAATACTGACCGATCTTATTTCAGGTACGCATTTACTTGCCTGCGCTTCAGAACATTGAAACTACTATGCTTTCCGAACACTCAACAAAGTAACCAAAACGTGAGTTACTTTAATAACAATCCAGTTACGTAGTTTTCATATGATTTTATTAATTATTACATATCGAATGTTTAGTAAAGAGCTAAGAGCCGCCTTAAGAGTTGCTGAATGGATGATTTCAACTGAAAAACTTGCATGCGTGCTTGACATCGACTTAAATGAGCTAAAAGCAGTAAGAAATGAGCAGCGATCTACTATCATTAATTGAATCGGTCATCAAAGCGCGTATTTATTGCAGCAGAAAGTTTGCGTACATCGGTATCGGGCACTTATATCCTTGGTGGGAGCGTATAAAGTCTCCTCGTGATCAGCTATACTTACCGTAACGGAGCTGATGACTTCTGCCCAGGGTGAGGAGGAGCTCCTGGATAGACGAACCAGGAGCTCCTGCTCCTCCTGGGTTCTCCAATTGGGATTCTAGGACGGTAAACCCAGTACTGCACGACAACTGGCTCTCCAAGTGCTCCCAAAGGCACACATCGCTTTGTGAAGGGTGCAGAATACGATCCTTCACAACACTTTCTCGTATGGTACGACTTCCTTTAACAACTTACCACTCATCTTACCAAAATCCGAACATCTGCGTCGTGGAAAGGGGAAAGGGGTCTCCCCACACTACCTACATCTTGCCAGATTCCTACTTTCCACAGCTTCTACAGTGTTTTTTTCAAAGAATGCTCATTTTTTTCTCCTGAAAAGCTACCGCAGAGCCTGGGGAACGGTCACTTAGCACTCGTGAAATGGGAGAAAGCCTAGAAATGGTAACCATTTTTCTTGGAGCCGAAACACACGTCCCTTTCTTCTTCCAGCAGCCGAATACGATCCCCTCATTAGGGATTCCCTACTACGTACGACGTGCCCTGTGCGCTGTGTACGAAGTACGAGCTGCGAAAAGGCTGCACTACTGCACGTGTGGTGACCTAGTATTGGCGCAGCATCCACTCGATGACATGCCTCCTCATGCGTGCCCTACCTCACCTTCTACACACGTGCGACTTTAAAGTGCAAAGATGTTCTGAAAGAAAATTGACGTTATAAAGATCTCCCACTTCTCCATAAAATCCTTCCATAACTGTGATGCAGATTTCTGGGGGCAAATATGGCGACAAATTATTGTTAAAGAACAAAAGAAAGTCTTCATCGTTGAGGAATCGCATTTTGGGATGCGGCACGCATTCTACTTCCATTCAGAATCGTAGTGGCTTATTGAATGCGATGTGGCCTATACAATGACTTGCGGTGGCCAGCCGATGTACAAGTCAGTGTTTTATCCTCCCAGACGAATCTGGTACCAGTTTACCATGGAGGGCAGAAGGCCCGGTTGGCATGGAGGTGAGCGAAACCGAATTTGACCCCCGACTGCGCGCGTGGTAAAGAGTGGCACTTGCCACTACAACACCTCCCCCTCAGAAACCTTCCTTTGGATAATTTGTTGTTATTATTGTTGTTCCACTTGCTGCACTGGATGTGATTTCGGAGGTTCTGAGAAACAACTGCTTTTTTTTCTTTCGTTATTTTACGTGTAATAATTAGGCTATACCAAACAAAAGACAGGGCACTACTCGTGATCAGGTCTTCCTGCTCATTTCTGTTACCTGCCTACCACCGCGCACTACAATGGCGGACTCAAGTGCCTCTGGGAAATACTGCGGGCGCAATGTTTTCTTATCAGTGAATCCAGGGTCACCTGTAACGATAACACGCTAGGGTCGCTTACACCCATATCCCGGCGAGAGCGCGGCCGCATACTTCACTCGAGCATTACGGCGGCAGCGCTTTTGGTGGATATCATCGTTTTGAAGCGATTATACTCATGCCATAATTGAACACTAAACGGGATGGCCCTTGTGCTAAATGAGAATAACCCCACGAAAAGCGCGTCCTTTGCCATGTTCAAGTAAAGTGCACAGCCACGCCCTCTTCATCTCCCGGATATGGAGCAGACGCAGGTAAAAGATTTTCATTATTTTTGCAAGTCAAGGGCTTGTTGGGAATGGCTTGAGAAGGGTGTTACCGTCAAAGTGAGTTTGGCCCAGGTGTCACCGTCAAAGTGAGTTTTTCCCAATTCGGCCTGGTAAGGGTGCGAGGTGGTATTCAGCTGAGCTTGTACAGGTCACATCGAGAAATTCGAATTTCTGTGACATATTTCGCAGCTTCTCAGGAGTTTACAGGTCTGAGAAAAGTAAGACCTGATAGCTGGCATGAGTTAATAAAAGGAATCAGCCAAAGTGCAGAATGCCCCCGCCACGTCGTGTAGCCATGACACTTGCCTTCAGCGACCGCACAGCACTAACGGACTCTAACAGACTCATAAATGCCTACTGAAGGGGAGGCCTGATGTGATCGCAAATTATCCCATCACTCAGTCAAGGGTCACCTATATGGGTAGCGGACCTCGCTTACTCTCCTTACCGAGAAGGGGAGGGGGGGGGAAGCGTACTTCATGTGATTGTAACGCCGGCAACTTTTTTGGTGCTGCCGTTTTGTA
>MU912050.1:11727-38926 GCA_036418165.1 Cooperia oncophora
TATAATTGCCGTTTCACCATTGCTTGATAAACCCCTTTTTTCAAGATTTTTTCAAGCATGTGAAAAGAGCACTTCGGACGATTTTTTTTCTTTTCTTCTTCGACTATAAATTGGGGCAATCCGCAATCGAAACAGCTCAACAAATTAACCAGGTGTGGGGGCCCAATAGTGCTAGAGAAAGCACTGTGCGGCAATGGCTCAACAAATTTCGTTCTGGAGATTTCAGCCTTGAAGATGAACCTCATAGCGGTCGACCTAAAGCAATATCTGACGAGGATTTAGGGGGATTTTGGAGGCTGACCCATCCCAAACAGTTCGAGAGATAGCAGAAGAGCTAGGCCTTGGCAAATCCACTGTTGCAGATGGTCTGGAACGCATTGGAAAGGATATATGAAATTACTTCCACCCCATACAACTTGTGGCTGCCCCCCCCCCCGCCTACTAATCCCCGCCGCCCCATTGTGAACGCAGGAGAAATTTGGCATTGTTCTCGCGTGTTTCATCCTTCACTGCTTTTGCCGCAAAGAAACGACCTGTTCTGGGCTTTCCGAATTGTCACCTGTTGATGAAAAAATGAATCATGTATGATAACATGAGCGGTTTCCGGACTTCACGTGCGGTTGGGATTCGTACGAACCATTCCTTCGATGGGTAATTTTCGAAAGCGATCCCCTTCACGGAAAAAGATTCCTCGTTCACGGTGTCTTCCTCTTCTTTTCGGTGGGCCATCGGCTCGGTGTACTCCACTATAGTTTTTTTTTTTTCACCAGGCCCAACTCACAGCAGAACCCTTACTGTGAATAATCGACGAATTGCCACCGAAACTTGCCGTGTCAGCTGGCAGCCAGCATTGTTCAACAGAAGTTGATTCTATTTCGATTAAATCCGATGAGTATTAAAAAAGTTACGATCGTTTAAAGTGAAACACCCAAAACGCTGAGAACTTTCCGGACAACCTAATATTTAGTCGTGAAACTTGTATAGAGCAACTATGAAGGCTTTAAAAAGTAACGCGAATTATGTTGTGATTTCGGGGGAGAAATTATACAGTTTTTCCAGAATCCCTTAAACTCAACGTCTCGCTTCCAGAATCCATACAACATTTACTGTTGGGCACATACGCCTACGGTCGCCACGGTCTAGCCTGTACGGGTCACCCAGATCACGTCACCCTCACTACTGAGCCTCACCGTGAAACAAGTGCGTAGAAGAGTCCACGTCGATAATTAAGCGTGCACCAACCTGCACTGCTAGAGGCGATATAACAGAGGCTGATAAGCGTGCATAGAACCTGATTCATTGAACCGGACATGTAGGAATGACGGTGTACAAAATTTTGTGTGTTCACGGGCCGACGCACTTGATTTTACGCGCGGTTTGGGGGTTATGTATACGCCTGTAATTCTGAACTTATAATCTTGGTCAACACGCGCGCCAGTGCGTATGTACCTTAGCAGACGTGAGCGGTACACACACTAGCCGCATCTGATCAAGTACGGTAAGGGTGAACCCTGGGTCGAGCAAGGTAATCGTAGAGAAACCTAAATCTCGAGATGTGATGATCCGGAATGAGCAAAATAAATCGCTAACATTCCCTGGCTGTCATGGCGCCAAAGCCAACCCCCTGACATACTCTAGCGTCCGCAGCGAGCAGGACTGTAGGTCGCTATGGATCGAAACCAGGAAAAGTAGGCGTTTGTGAGGCGGAGCCGCTTGAGCAATACAGTTCTTCAGAATACTTGCTGCTCAACATTCGAACGTAAAATCAACGAGTACGGAGCTGAACTGTATGAAATGAGGAGATCGATTCATTTTGCTAATCGTGGAAAAATAACGCAAAGATCAGTGGTTTGAGCTTTTCTGTGATCGAACCGCGTGCTTTCAGGTTTTACTGTGGAGAGTTATTCACAAATTTATGACTGATAGATATCAGTGCAAGGAACTGGTTTCAGCTGTACCAGACTTGATAACTAGATACCATTGCAGCAGCTTTCAGAACACTAAAAAGAGGGGGGAGGGGCATTTCGTGAAATGGAATGGTCTGCGCGGGTTTTTTTTGAACAGTGCATAGCACGTAGTCGGAGAGCAGTTCGGAGTGAACCAGTACGAGAAATCGAAAGAATCTACTTGTAGGTTGGTATAAAAATTAACATGAACAATGAGCAAAAGGGCGTCAGAACCTAGTTCATGGGAGAATAGATGGTTGAATGCAAATGCGGAAATACTTAGTACTGCTCCACTTGTGAGATGAAAAGGTATCGTAGGCCAAAGTTGTTCGGGACGGCAAGACTTGGTATCATTTGTAATGAAACTGACTACAAAACATCCTAATCAGCAAGGGATGAACGCTTTCCGGCACGGGTTAGTCGCCAAATCGTAGGCTGATCTGCTAGATTTCGTGGGATTTGAGGTGACGGTCACAAGCATTTTAGCAGATTGAATAACAACTCGAGGATTCCAGGTTAACTGTAAGTCGGACGAGGATGATGTGCCTACTAAACGCGGTAACTTGTTGCTTGTGGTACACAGCTGAATTCCTCAAATTTAGCGTGGTTTTTTATAGCAGATCGCGGGGCATTTCAAAAAGCGGCATGTGTGCGTCTGAAGGCAGAATGAAGGATGGTTTTTGGCAGCAACGAGTTGTGTGATTAAGTTCGATTTGTCAACGTCCAGATGCCCCTTGGCGTGTCTAGGATAAGGTGGGAAAGTGACAACTGACCTCTCGTCTACTAATACTATTAATCGCTCCATGCTCCATGCTTTGAGAACGATTCTTATCTTCATACCACAACCCGGAGATGGGAAGGGCGTTGTCGCGTTCTCCATTCAAACATGGTCTGAAATGCGATATTCGTCGGATCTATCCATTCAAGAAAATATTGATCCCGTTTTTTTGCTGAACAAAAGCACAATACTGGTTCCCCGAAACAGCAATGTTCCGTTGAGGTGCAGACAACGCCACGGTCATTTAAAATGCAAGACCACGCCCTCCACATCTTCTGAACATGGGAAGTACCTTGTTTAATTTTCAATTGGACGAGAGACCAGTTCGAGGGTGAATAATGGCAAATCCTGTTCTCGATAAGAAGTCGTACTTGGCTGTGATGAAGACCTTCTTTGATTCTTGATTTTTTTTCCTTCATGCACGATTTACGCTCTCCCTCGTCGGCGACCCGACAACTTTACTATTATTGATAAGTAATCAGAGGTTCTTCTTCTTCAGCACTCCCCCCCCCAACCCTGGTAAAAGATGTTGGGAGTATTTGTAGAGAAAGATGAGGGATCGTAGTCGTTCTTGCCGTTGTCTCACGCAGAGTCAGCGCAATGTGCAGCTTGTTACAAGAAGGTTTACTGCAGTCGAAAATTGCTTGTTGTTGGTTAACAGTTTTGAAAATTCAAGGGGAGTTCCTAAGGTCTAATGGAGTCAAGTATTAGAAAAAATCACCGTCAACCTCTCAGAAAAACCTCCAGAAGAACATTCCGAAAGCGATGATAAGCGCGCTCAGAGTGTTTCTCTGCCTCTTCACTGTTCACTGCCTCTTAGCCCTCTAAGTAGTTAGAATTTGAGCAGCAATAGACACTGCTAGTATGTAAACGAAAGATCCATTCTCTCAGCCTAGCATCTTGCACCAAGCAGGACAAAAGTAGGGGAAAGCAGGACAATTTGCTCCCAAATTGTCTCGCTTTCACCTACTAGAGAATGGTTTCCTGTTTACAGTTCCTGATCGCTCTTGTGATGTAATTTTGCAAGCGATCATAGATCGCTCAATCTAACTATTCGAAGGAAGAATAAAATAGCTCAGCTGTTCATGAAGCCGCTCAAGAAAATTCATAAAGCGGCCCAAAAATTCACTAGGACAGAAAAGGTACGCTGAAGTTTCTGCAAGACATAAGGTCAGTGAGGTGTACTTGTACAAGCTGTGGACTTCCTGTAGGTATTAAACATGGGAATAAGCTTCCCAGTCTTGGCACACCTCTTCTCGTAGCTCTGTCATTATCATTTACAGAAGCGGAAAGAGCACTTGGAACAGGGCAAGAATCGCACTTCTAGGAATATTATTGAAGCTCCTTTCCGATTCGCCGAAGAAATTTTGGTTGCAGTTTAGCAAGAGAAGGAGGTAGGGGGCAGTTTGCGCTTTCCCTACTTCCCATGGTCCTGTCGAGCCATCAAGGAGAAGTATGTGAAACCTTGCGAGGCCATAAAGTGATACCAGTCAGAGTTTATATAAACTACACTTCAACACTTGTCAGTTTCCGCAAAGCAGTGAGCAATACAGTGGAAAGATGCTAAAGGGCAGATTGCTCCCCCCCCCTTCCCCCGCCCCTGCGGTTCCTGAGAAATATATACCCGGACGCTGATACATTTGTTTGAAGATCAAGCAACACTTTCACGCTACTGAAAAGGCCATATCAGTATTAGTCCAAATTTTTTCTTTCCTGTGCTGCACTTTAACAATTTTGTTTCATTTAATATTCCCTCCGAAGTTTCCAGTAATTCGGCTCCAACAACAATGACATCATTCAGTTCAAAATTTCCCCTATCGAAGCATCAACTTTCAAAAGTGATGTGACTTTGTTGTGTCTTGGTTTCGAGAGACCGATGTAAAGAAGTTGCCCAAAAATAGAGAAACTTGGGTCTGCAAAAAAACGGAATAATGGACTTATGCACGCAATCTTATAGTCGTCATACTTCTAAGAAATTCAGAATTTCTCATGAATATCTGCCGTACTTGCCCTCTAGAAAAGCATATTTTATTGGCATTTTAATGCTTGCTTTGACGTCTGCTTTATATTTGCGAATAACTGCTGTAGGCCTGCTTCTTTTGAGGATCATAAAGGACGAAAATAAGACTTGTACTACTCGCCAGAACTCTATCAATTGCACCATGCACTCTGTTTTCACTCAGAGTCGTAATGGAGTGTTCAATGAATTGCGCAGCGGGCCAGTATACAGCGATTAGTCTTTACAGACAAGTCCAGTGCTAGTTCACCAACCCCTCCCCCCCTCCTGAAGGGGAGCCAGGACTTCCTTTTCGAATGTTTGTACGGCCAGGAGTCATAAGGCCGTAGAAACAT
The DNA here is from genome assembly GCA_036418165.1 of Cooperia oncophora. Taxonomy (NCBI): domain Eukaryota; kingdom Metazoa; phylum Nematoda; class Chromadorea; order Rhabditida; family Trichostrongylidae; genus Cooperia; species Cooperia oncophora. The sequence goes on from MU912050.1 coordinate 16,804, forward strand.
TTGAAAAGAAAGTGTCAAGCTTCTCTCTTCGTTAAACCTGGGCATTATTTTTGCTACGCTCTAAAGCATCCAAAAAAGGGCTGACCAGTTGTCTTCTATTTTTTAAGAATTGAATTGCACAAAGATCGAGTGAGAAATGAAGTGATCTATCTGATTGCCCTGTCTCCTCCGAGGACTTTCCTTCTGGGTTTGAAAGGAAATTTTTGGGCGGAAAATATTGTCAGCTTTACTGCTTTTAGATGCCTCAAGTTTGATTTTCACTGTACGGTTTCCAGGAAGGGCACTCCATTCTTAAAGTTGAATTGTGTAAAAGGGATAGCTTCACCGTAAACACATTGCTGCTAGAGGTGTTATCTGATGGCAATGGCCATTTTATGGGTGCAGCGTTGCACAAAAGGGGAAAAATCAGAAACTCTCCAGGGTTATATTGGTACTTTAGGCTTTGGGTTGAATTTGCCCATCTAGGGTGCGTTACACAACAACTACTTTTTATGAATACCAAGCAATGCAGTCCGTTTCGTCAAAAGGTCATCGGTGGAAGGGTGTTCATACTCCACGGCAGGCTTTGAGCGTCCACCAGCGTTTTGAGCGTTTTGAGCAACTATATAAGAAATTATAGATAGCGATTATCGCTGGAAACGCTGGCGGACGCTCAAAGCGCTGCATCGATGCCTACAGGCTAAAAAGCTCAAACGCTGATAGACGCTCGGAACGCTGCGCAAAGTCGCACCCTGAAGCCCCAGCCGTGGGTAAAACTCAATATGTATGGCCATCAAACTTAATTAAAGACATTTTTTTGAGTCACACAAGTATGTACACTGAGTTTGGTCTTTTAGTGAGGGAAATTCCTTTTGACACTTTTTGCGCTCGATGAAGTCTTAGTTCAAGAAAAAGCTCCTAATCCGAGAGAATCTCTAGAAAGACGTGACCTTTCGGCGGAAGACCACGAATTCTACACGACAGGGTGAGAAATTCATAAAAGGTCCCATGAATATGAGGATACGACACTTCAAAGGAAGAAAAATTGCTAGAAATTTGCTCGTGCAAAACTGAGCGCAGAATTGAGCGTTACGACTAACATTCCCTTCAAAAATGTGGAAATCAAAAGCATGTCATGAAAAGATTGAAACGCACAGTGATCCATAGGTTCAAAACGATTAGCATGAGAGTGTAATGATAAATGCCATTGGAAACCCACAAGCTGAATCTGCGGGCAAGTCCCAGACACTAATTGAATGACACCTTTGCACTTAGTCAGCCGAGGTGGCCGCTCCCAGTTGGAGCACTAGAAGAGTTCAGACTTCAGAACGAGTTCAACGTGCTCGACAAGTCGGCCTTCCGCGGAAAGAACAGATAACAGGGAGCAGCTACCGGAATTCTTGCAAGACGAAGTAAGTAATGGTTTGTCATTAACAGACTAGCTGTCACTGGCAGCTTTCGTTCTTAGATGGCTATGCTAATCTTTGTTGAACGAAGTCTCCCCGATTCTCTCGCTGAACACTCGCAATCCGTCTCAAAGCCTTAGACGGGGTTCCTACGTCCATTTATATCAGTTGATAAAGTATATAGCTACAGCACAAATATGACACTGAAAGGTGTGGTTTAGCACGCGAGCTATCAAATGACGTCGAAAAATGAGCCGAAGAGGGCAGAAGGCGAAGAAACGGCAGAACGTGACGAGATCGCCTTCAGTTGTAATTGGAGAACAATGCTTGAGGAAATCTAGAAATCTTGAAACGAGATGAACACAAACAAATTGGGGTGATGAGCGTGGGAGGCCATAGGACATGCAACGGATGCATATTGATCATGGTGAAACCCCTCCCCCCATTCTCTCGTACACATTCGGACTTCCTCATTCGTATGCTATGATTGTGCGGGGTCACTCCTCGTGGCGTATATAACGGAATACATTGCTTTGGAGTTGGAGTGCAGAAAGTGAATTCTGCTTAGCGCTGGCTCCAACAAGCACAAGTGGAAAATTCCTTTACAGTGCTGTGTTCTATCTGATGTAAGGCTGACGGTCCTGTCTACCTGTCTAACGAAAATCGACCTGAAAGGGTTCAACAAGCGGAAATTGGAACTTCTAAGAAGAAGAGCAGCTATGGGTCAACACACGCTGGATAAGCACCGATCGAGAATGCACAGAATACGAAATGCCAGAGAACTGGTGGAAGGCAACCACGGAAGTGGATAGGGGGATATGTGGCGCGAGCTTCTCAGGATGAACCACTGGTGATTGGTAGCTGAACTTTCTTATGAAGTAAAAAAGTATTAAGCACTTGAAAACTATCCAGCAGTGCTTCAGTAAGCCACATGCTTGCCCGCTGCGAGTCCTTATTGTCATGAAACATCGAAAACAGTAAGCAATAAGAAAGAGCTGCTGATACAGTTGAACGAAAAATTGAGAATAATTTCTGGAAGTCACTTCATGATGAACATTTTCTGGAAGACTACTCCCACAAATAATTCTCAAGGCCAGGCTCTCAACAAAATCCTGTATATATTGGCTTCCTCGGCTTTAAAAAATCAGGGCCGGTCAAAAATAAAAAGCGGGAAAGAGGGTCGATCTGATCGAAGAGAAGAAGAGAAACGGCATGCACCGTGGGTTACATGGTGGTGTCCAACAATTTCCGGTCTGGTGTCACATGGTAAATGAGAAGGGGGCGGACCATGTACAACAATATTTCTTTTAAACATAATATATAAACCCACGTTCAATTTCTACAAGGCCAGCATAGCAGAAGTAAATAGAGGAATTTTTTACATATCAATCACCGGTTTCTTATATGTTCTTTCATCACAGATCAAGCAAAGGAAAGCTTATGCATTGTGACTGGCAACAAAAGGAAGTCATGAATGGTCACAATATCGATTTCAACTACGGACCAATATACCCTCGAATCTCAGGGGTACTATTAGTTGGTATCAGATTGGCAGGCAAATTAATGACTTGAAAGCCAAGGGGCCTGCAACAACAAGTCGTAATCAGATACTTCATTGAGCATTAGTGGACTGGGTCGGGGGGAGGGACGTCTGACTCGTGGGCCTATTTTTTAGAGAGGTGAACTTTGCACCACCAATGTAGAACTTGCTTACAAGTAAAGGTTCTGGCGTGGTAACAATTCATCAAATCGTCATCTTCTTCTGCTGCCGCTTGCATCAATTCCACACTGTCGCGGGGTCTTAGACGTCGCCACTTCTTCCTATTCCAATGCATCTTCTGCGAGTAGAGTTCTCTTGAAGGAATTCCCTTCTGATGACGTTCCATCATCTTTTCTCTGAGCCTCTCAGCCCTATATAACAATCCTTCAAGTGTTCTGCGAACAGGACATATGATCGCGCTCCGGAAAATAGCAGCGTCTGCGAAGCCCCCCCCCCCCTCCAGCTAGCAGTGAAATAAGCTGCTCATTGCCATTTTCTAACGATAGTGTGCCCGAACTGTGAAAGTGGTTACAACAATGTATAGGCCAGTTCTCAGAGAAATTCCTTGCTATACGATTTTGTTAGACTGCTCTAATATAAGAAAACTGGTAATTGGGAAATTGGTTGAACTATGGTTTGTACATGTCACAGTTCTTCTCTTCCTTATTGCTCCTTTTAATTAGCAGCGACCAAGTGCTCCACGACCAACAAATAAATGGACCCAATTGATTAATTGGTATTTATGTAGCTACTATAGAGTACGGCGTTCCAAGATTATGTATGCATTCAAGAGGGATCATTAATCGGTCTAGACACAAATTACAATGCACATCTCAGCGATAGAGTGGCTACGCACTTTACTTGAACATGGCGAATGATGCGTTATTCGTGAGACAATTCCATTTCATACAAATGTTGCCCTATCCTGTTCTAGACAAAGTCATGATTGCAACTGTTCCTAAACTGCAATACTCTCCAGAAGCACAGCTGCCGCCACATTCAAATCAAGTACGCGCCTCTGTAGGCTAATGCCGTTTGGACTCCAGCAACTTCGGCACCGAGCTCATTTTTAAATTGCCTAAGTTACCAAATCCGCTAAAAACTTGTATGTAGGGGTAGTTTAACATCCTGATTACGAATATGACATTCACTCTTGCCGCTGGCGCTAATGGATGACACTACGATTACCTGCGCTCCGCTAAGGCTGAGCCCAAGAGGTAATCGTAGTGTCATCCCTTGGCGCCAGCGCCAAGAATGAGTGTCATAATTGTAATCAGGATGGTAAATAACCCTTGTGTACATATTTTCAGCGGGTTTGGCGACTTAGGTAATTTAAAAATGAGCTCGGTGCCGAAGTTGCTGGAGTCCAAACGGCATTAGCCCTCCTGTACGCGTCTTCTCCTTTGCGCTACCGAGCATCTTCAGTAGCGGGTCGGCCCATTTCATATTCCGATTTTTTTTTTTGAGGCCGTGCTCGATCCAACGGGAAACAGTCAGTGCCCCAATAGGCCCTTCTATTGGATACAACAGTAAATAAGCCGAAAGCTTGGCTTTTGGCTCTCTAATGCACTAAATGGACGCATCGACTCTAAAGGTGGAACGAAAGGCCTTCGAAGAAGACCAAGGGGTCAAAACGTTGGCCGAATAAAGTTGTCCATCTAACGACCTCTCGGTCGGCAGAACCCTAGAAACAGCAATATAGTATAATGCCGAGGTTTCAAGGTGGTATGGGTTGTGAACTCATCACTAGAGGGTTATTGGGGCACTTTCTAGAGCTTTCAGAGCCCCATTGAAATGCAGTTCTTTGAATGTCGTGGAAAACATTGCGACGGACCTGGCAAAATTAAGGCTGTCACGATGCTTTGCTAATTTTTAACGCATTCTTATTTTTTCATGTTTCAACGCGAAGTGAAGAAAATAAGAACACTTCGGTATTTTAGTTTGTTTATGGGAGAAGAGAGGTTTTTAGTGGTCTACTCAGCTCGGCTCTGCATTTAGTTAGAGCTGCCTTTCCCGGCAACGGATCACTTGCATTATAGTTTGGGGTGTTTGCGCAGGTTCATAGTTTGAACTTATTTGTTTCCCTCCATATGAATTCTGAAGTTGAAAAATTGTACCAGACATTGAAGGGAATGTATGCAAGCACTAACTGGGGCACCGTAAGATGAAAGCAGCTGTTACAAAACGGTTTTCAAAAGGGCACCCCAAGCATATGGTATCACAAAGAGAAACAGTAAAGGGTGGATGATCGAGGAAGTGATGAAGATTGTGTAGGAATGCTAAAAACAATACAAGGACAAAATCTTTCATGACGAGCGTTTAACGAACGATTCTAAAGATTGTTCCATTTCTGTTAATTTTGCAGATAGTGATGACGCTTGAGACTAAACAATCGCAGAATAGAGGCCTTTTACACAATTCTGAGCCCTGTTCCTTCTCCTTTTTGAGCCCTCCTCTGAAATTACAGTTAGGCCTCATCGAGCTTTCTCTTCTTGTTTTTTGCTGCGTACCCTTCCTGCACAATTCCCATCAGTTCTTTGGTCACCCAACATATACTGTTCCTCTTTGTGATTTTATCTGCTTACGATGTCCTCCCGGAATTCGCTTCTCAGAAAATAACAGTTTGTATCATGATATAGTGCCATTTGGTGTTTGCGTGGGTCTACTTACATAGTGATGGACTTATCCATGGGGATTCATAGGGTACACGGCTTCTGTCAACCGGATGTTTCTCGCTGTGGAACCCAGTTATTTTCTTATCGCATCTTTGGACGAGCATTTGAAGAATGAACAAGAAAGGTGGGAGAGAGAAGGAAGGAACGAAAAAAGAAAGAGACAAGAAGGAGGAAATAAGAAAAGGAGGACGGCATTGCGGTTGGCAACGGGATATCATGGGGCAGGCTCTAGGGTGAGTGATCGGGCGGAAAGAGTAGTATGGTCCGCAGTGGACAACTTAAGCGCAGTTCCGTTGCTGAAAGTTGAGAGCTAAAGACACTGAGGTGCAAAGTTGCTCTAGCGACACCTCCCTTTTCACAGTAACTCCGCTCCCAAACAGACTTCAAAGTCAACCTTTGAGCAAAAACTGCGGTACCAGACGAGTAGTACATGAAAAGGATGCTACTTCTCGCTTTCAGGATCTTAGGGTTCATTGCAAGGATTCACCTGACTGGACTCGCCTCATCAAGCGGTTTTTCCCCTTGTCCTCGTGCAAATGATAGAGGCTAGAAAGGTCCTGATGAAGGCGTTTCCAACGTCCCTTTGACATTTTTCTTCACTGAAAAGTCCCTGAACAGTTTTTTCTATATCTCAACAGCATTACCTACGCCCCCTTTCGTGGACCAGACCCTGCTTTATTCAAGATATGTGGCTTAAACAAAGGTTCGCAGTCGGTAAAATGCCGCGTGGTAACTGAAACTTTTTCCTTGTGCAATGCGAAGAAACCTAACCATTTGTGTTTCGTAGTAGTTTTTCAACGCATGTCTCATTTTTCTTTTCTAATTAGACAGATGTATGGCAATAAAGTGACGAGCGTTCCGTTGCGATAAAGGTCTCTAACTTAAAATAGGACTAGGCTCAACATCCCTCTACATCGCAATCCTACTTCTTTTGGGAGCTGATCGTTGTATGAACTACTTTCGAACCACCCCTTAATGTGTATTGTGTGGCCCACTTTGTCAGGAAAGATGTGAGGTTCTATTTTTTGCAGCGCTTCGAATGATGTGAATGTTCAAGACGAGCAAACGACTGTGCAACGATTTTTATAGACCAGTGCTGGCGATTTTCACAGAATCAAATGAAGTTCAAAAAGGCGATTCAAATTCCTACAGATAATTCAAATGAAGTCAGTGGAAGGAAACCTTTCCAAAGCGTAGGATTCTGCAGATGATGTCTTGACAGGAATGAAAACAGCTTTGATCTGAACGTAATGACACTGCCTATCGTTAATGACACTGCCTATCGTTTACGAGAAAAAAAAGTGGATGGAATGATGGCAGATGTTTTGCTGGAAAGCATCTAAGCCGCTTTGAAGCGTCTGAGAAAAAACATCATTTAGCGTCACTTTTTAACTTAACTAGAATGTACGCTATAGTATCCAGCTGATCATCCTGAAGAAGAGTACGCTGCTAAGCTCGAAAAATCACTGAATCTCTCTGTATAAGAGGTCTGCGCAACGAACACCTCTAGGAAAGGCTTAGGGTTTTGCCGATGGGTGGCTCGACATTGGAGAGAGAGGTAAAGCCATCTGAACCGGTGTCTTTTGTGAGAGCTTTGCTGGAAGATTTCGCCTTTGAACAAATCCTTTTTGGGATACGGCATGCACTCAACTTCCATTCAGAATCCTCGTGGAAATGTGAGTGCGATCTGGCCAATGGTATAACTTGTGAGGGCCAGCCGATGTACAAGTCAGTACTTTGTCCCCAAACCAGTGTGGTACCGAGTTTATAGAGCCGCTACTAGGGCACGTCTTCCCATGGGGGAGGCGGGGGGGGGGGGGAAATTTCACAAGATAGATCTCCACGATGTTCCTCCTCTTTCTCTTCATCTCCACGATGTTCCTCCTCTGTAAGACCCCACATCCTCTACGTTCCTGGATTTCCCCAGCTTCTTCTCACTCTCGCTGAATTTCTCCTCTAAAGTAATTCTCCAGTTTCTTGAGGGAAAATAGCATCGCATCCCTTATGTATTCCATCCCTGCCCTGCATTTGCCGGGCAGGGAGTGAATAAAAAGGGCACTATTTACCCTTTACTGCCCCAATCTTCCGAAAACAGGCCAGTTTTTGACCGACTTTTTTCTGCCTTGGCAGAATTGGCTGAAAATTTGTTCCCTGGGGTAGTTTGACCTCCTGAACATGAATATCACATCCGCTAGGCACGAAACCTCCTGGCGCCCGCGCCACAGGCGCCGGCATCAAAATACCTTAAATCACCCAATTCGCAAAACTTGTTCTCAGGGGCAGTAAAGGGTAAACAGCGCCAAAAATGGCAAAATTGTGTTAGCGCAGCTGAACCAGAGAAAAGAAGAAAAGATGACAACCGGAAGCATTTTTTTTCATTGGACCGCATTGGACCGTCCTCCCTCCAGCGACCAAATAGGACCCTTTTCTCTGGGAACCTTTTAGGCGTGCCCTGACCACTGCACCCCTCCGATTAGAGGTTCAATGCACGGAAATGGTGGTCTGTGGGCTCCGTCAAATATCATGGAGGCGCATGAAAAATGTCTCTTCTTTTATGAGCTTTCAGCGAGAACCTACTTCTTGTACATTGATACCGACTGGTATAGTTATGTGATGTTGCTGTAGGTAGCAATCACATTGCTGTAGGCAGCAATCACACCAATGTGAGCTCCAGTCAGGCCCAAAGTCCTGAGCGCTCTTGACGTGTTAAGTAGACACTGCTTGCCCGTTTCCAATAAAGGTACCCGAGGAAGTTCACAAAATCAACACATGAGCACGTGAAACTGCCCTCCGACTTTGCAGAAAGCACGCTTGGTTAGGAGCAGTGTATGTAAGCAATTGCCTTGTAGCCTGAACCTTTATTGTAGTAAAAGATAACGCTTCTCTGGCTGCATTATTTCGCAAACTCTGCTGACGAGAGCGGTACAGCTCTTTACCAGGACCTGAATACCAAAATGCACAGAGGCATTCACCGGTCACTTGATTTCGGGAATCGAATCTAAAGAGTAGAAAAAGCTTAGCTGTTACGGTGCTCAAACTTGGGCAAAGACAGAGTATGAAAGCTGTGTATTTTTAGTCGACGGTGGGGATAACAAAGCATGGCACAAATTTCTGAATTTCTTTGACCTAGATTTCGGAAATTCATAGAAGGAAAGAACAGACATGGAATTTCATAGAAGAACAGAAGTGTTAATGTGCATATTCAGTAGAAACAGGGGCAGTTGGAAAGCAGTGTTCATATTGCAGGTTTGTGCTTGTGGTTCATGCATTACATGCAGGGAAATGGTGACATTTTCTAGCTACTACTGTAGGTCTGGTAGCAGTTGGGTGAGGATTTATAGACGCTTTCACATGACTTAAACTTAGCAGCTTAAAAAAGGTAAGTGAAAACAAAACATCACTACTTGACGTGCTAAGCAGTTCAATGATATCACTTCATTGTATGAAGACGAAACGTCATTACGGGGCCTGTTTTCAGTGGCTTAACATATTAAGCCCCAAGACCCACACAGAGGTATGATCTGTCGAAAACAGATCAGTTATTTCAATAACAGAACCTTTATAAACTGCATAGAGTACAGACGTCATTAAAGAAGTCCGAAGACAAACTGGTATATTGGTGATTACTTCCTAACAAAAGTACGGTCTAAGAGCACGTGTACGACGCATTAGTACATACACATATGCTGAAACGGGCTGGAGGACTAGCTCCAGATAGCTACGTTGGCTTTGTAACACACCCGTGAATTCCTACAGTAGTCATCAGAGCACAGAACGAGGTTAAGAAGCTTGGGCATGTTTCAGAGAGAACAAAACTTGTTGCATATTTGATGGTAACAAAACTCGTTGGTTACAGAGTCGAATGAGATTATCGAACTAGCGAGGACAAACTTTCCCCAAACGCAGCACAAGAACACGGAAGATAAAGCACTTAATCAAATGAACAAGCATGAAAGTTTAGCATGAAGTCCAATATAAGCCATTTTGGCGCAGGTGACGTAGAAATGTATAAAATGCAAGCTTGAGCGATGAGAGATGTAGCATGGACCATTAAAGATCAGTTCTGAAGTAAAACAAGTTAACGCTATAAACATCTAGTAGGAAGCAGGTGTGCGAACCACGAACTAGCACCCATGTCCAACCTTTGCGAAGCTTGATCTACCGTATGGTTGATGGCTGAATTCAGTAACGACTAGCCCACATTTAATGGCAGTTGGCACGATAGATTCCCCAAGACGAGTGAGATTGATATGCTTGGCAGGACGGAATTCCGCGCCCTGAGCAGGCGCTGCGTAGCGCCTTTTTCAAGGAAGGTATCCTTATAAGGCCCTATCAAGCTACAACATACCGACCCGAACGCCCACCGCGCCCGCCCGCCGTAAATGGACGACCGTACCTGATTCTCGTATTGCATCATTTGCGAAGTAAAATATGAAGGATCTGCGGTGCTATACGGATATATGAGTACATATGTGCACCCGTCTTTACCGTACCGGTTACCGACAACATACCCATGGGAAACTCGTCCGAAATTGCTTTTCGAGTCATTAGGAACGAAGGCCTTTCTCAGCAGAGCCTTTCTTTGTTTTTTCGTCATTTTCCCCACTATATGGCACATGCTAACATTTCAAATCACCAAATTATCGTGCCAAATGCCTTTAAGAGATTGCGGAATGGGTAAGGGGCGAAATAAGGGTGTAAAAAGCCCTTACACTCCTAGAAAGGCATGAAGGTGCACTGTTACCATGTGGCAGTTGTATGCAGCTCGGCCTATTGTAGGATAGCATTGCCCTGAGGGTCATGGAAAACCGTTTGTTAGCCATAATACAAGTATACGTACCTGAACCAATAAGACTCACATCTTGATGCTATGGCATAGTATGATGTAATACGGTATGGAGCTCGAGCATGCAAACCAGATGCAGCATTCAAGATAAGCAGTGAAACGCCAAAGGAGAGGTCCAATGTTTGGGTTAATCAGCAACGAAAGCCCACGCCAGCAGTGAAGTTTATTAGGGAACATAAAGCACAGGAAACGACCAGAGTTAGACCTCAAGACTGAACATCCTGCCCGGAAGTGTCGTCGAGGAGTTTCGTTATCTATGATAGCTAACAACTAGGGAAATGTCAGGATGACTAAGGGCGATGTTCCTGAAATTCCTGTGTCCCTTTAGCACTTTAACTTTATCAAGGCGGTTCACAAATGCTCTAGTAGATTGCCAGTTGGACTACAGACCATCAGAGTAGGTTCGCTGTGCTTTGTAAAGGTGTCTGGTGGTGATCACAGGAAAAAAAACCCATAGGCTGATTCACGGAGTTCAAATGCAGAGTATGTGGCACGAATGGGAGCAGATGCCTTGTCGCAGTTCTGCAGAGCAAGCTTAACTTGCCGTATGTGCGAGATAGCTATAGTCTTGCGCGCCACGGATGAAAGGGCGTGTCAGGGAGGCTGGATTTGGCGATCCGCCATCTTGTTCTCCACCAATTCTTGGAGCGAGTTAGCAATATTTAATGGTGGATGCGAAAGATATGATGCAGTCTTGTCGTTGGAAAAGAGAAAAGATAGAAACTGTGGCGCCGCGCCAGAACAACCTCCCCCCCCCCCCAACATCCGTAGCGAAGAAAATGGCAGCTTCAAGGCTAGCGCTCCTAGCTGAAAATTGTGGAAGTCGTTATTGATATAATTATTCAAAATGATTGCGCCTGAAAGTTATATTATGATGTGGAGTATTTATGATTGTTGTAAGCAACTAGCTGCTATAGAAGTTTAGCAAGGAATCGTCTTGGAAAGTAGAGTACCTTCCGGTCATTATGATTGTTCAGTAGTAGTTGAAGCAGCTTGTTTGTCAAGCCCATCAAGCCCTCGTCCCAGAGAATAGAAGGATAACTGACCGTTATTATAAGCAACCAGCAGTAAGAACAAATGTGTGCCTTCCGGTTCTGAGTAGCAGCGAAAATAGCTTGTTAGGGAAATACACGAATGAGAAGGTTCATTGACAGCTGTGCTTATACGAAAAAATTCGAATAATTTACTTCTTCCACAAAGTCTCTGCGATCTTTGAATTCACAGGTAGGGAGAGCAAGGTAGCCCGTTCTGCAGTCACAGAGGCCGTTCCACTGCCACAGCTCGAAAATGAGTGGCGAAGCCGTCGTTAGCCCCAGCAACGCTGCCTACCAGTTGGTCGCCTTACCGAGGAATGAGTGCCTTTGCATTCCGACACCATGATCCGTGCAAACGATAAGGCGTGCCATGGGACATAGATTGGAGCGCGCCAAGGCGGCTTTTCCCACCAATGATTTCATTCTGAGTCCGCAACATTCGGCACGGAAGGTTGCCCTGGCTGCGCTTCAATTTACACCCTTCAGATCCCTATCGTTTGCAGGGATAACCACTACATCTGGGTAGGACAGCACGCGTCGGTGATTGTCGCTTGCTGGGTGTGGTTCGCGGAAAGTTTTACAAAGGGTGGGGTAATTAGCACAAATGAGCCCATATGTAGATTCCACTAACACGATTGACAATCAAGAAGGTGTCCTGAAGAGAACATTTGACGAATAAGAGGAAGGAGAGAAGCATTTCGTCGCTTGACAGATGGGTTGAGCAGGACTTAACAGGCCTCCCTACATTCATTGGCGCAGGAGAATAAGGAGGTTGTCCACTATAAAAAGATCCAGATCTATAGCAGCACTTGCAGAAACTGATGATGGGTGCCTTTGAATTCGGAATGTACGTCTTTGATGTTGCATGACTGATGATTGACTGGTTACTGAAACGTTCTTTTACTCAGTTGTGTACTGTAAAGCATGCATCAATCAAATTCACATGTCATTGTGGATGACCTTGTCAATTTACGCCATCACTCTAGCCTAGGTGAAAGGAATGTTGTGAAACATATTGCAAGCATGTACTGTGTATAAAGTGAGTCTGAGTATAAGTTACTGGTTCAGAGCCATGTTGTTATGCAATTAAGCCCTTCAACTATTGATTTCGACCACTCGTGTAGTAATTATCAGTGCAGTTTCAATGTTTCACCGACACAATTGTTACAATAAGTGGTCGACGTCGACCGCAATTGGGGTGGGGCTTCGGTTGCCCGTGACACGAATCCCGCGCTCTTTGCACCTACAGTTCGTATTTCCGCGCAATATTGAATCATTTTTATAATTATCGATCAATTTGCAGCAGTTCTTCAGATCTTTGTTTACTGAGGCAAAGCACGCTATTTCATTTGAAGTTATTCCTTCAGTCAATAAAAGTAGCATTCGGACGTTCTGAATGCTGTTTAGAAGCAGTTTTCCCAATGACTATTTTCTTGTAACCGCAATAACGACTCGTATTTAGTGGTATTACGTGATAATGGCTCTTGATCGATATGTTGCTGTTGCACTTCTTGTTGCTACTGTGGCACTTTCAAATGCATCAGGGTCAATTTAGTACGGCACTTGACATCATGAGGAGGCACCCTTATTGTCACTTTTCATTTATTTGATTTTACCATAAGGTGCGCCACATACTTGTAATAAAGGAATTTGGAGAACAAATACCCGGATGGTACAATCAAAAATGTAGGGACAATTCGTCGAAATGAAAATTTCAAACAAACTGCAGAAGAATCAAAAGTGTTGCGCGTCGAACTAATTCAGGATTCAAAACGGGACATTCCTGGTGGAAGTACGGGAATGTTGTTGTCCTCATTAGGTAGATGAAGAGAGGTCCATCCGCGACATCATCGCCCTTTTTAGCGCTACAATGCGAGACCACAGAACAGGTGCTTGGTGGCAATTTAAGCCATCACGAGCGATTTTGTCTGGGACCTCACGCGAAACCAGGGGGCCTCGATCAGGAAGTTCATGATCTCCTAGAATAAATAACCAACTGGTATCTGTTCATCCTCTCGAGAAGTGCAGTGGAGCGCTCATCGGACGGTGGGGCGTTCCCTACGACAACGCCGGCGAGTGTTCCGCTGATTGCGTGTCCATGGAAAGCCGAGAAATTGTAGGAAATTATCATCATTGCCTCTCCGTCTCTGACACTGACTCTGCGCTCTAACACACCCCGCCGCGCCCTCTACTCACTCTTCCGTCCTGCACTCTCGCCGATCGATAATGGCTGACGCTGTCGATCAGCTGATTCCTGCCGCATTTTCTCCGAATTCCTGCCATATTCAGCTTGAAAAAGCTGAGATTTTTCGACTTTCGGCTTCAATCGTTGAAGGTGGGCATTCTTATCAATTGTATCACAATTTGCATGAATTTAGCTTAGAGATTCCCCAGAGAATATTTTCCTGCTATTTTCGCCAACTCCTCAAACTTTTCCTTATTTTCCCCACTTCCTTCATGTTATTGACCGGGTTTTCGAAAGTAGAGTCTTAGATGTGATCTCGTTATTATCGAGAACCATCTCTGACTCTCTTAGAACTCGAAAGTGCCTGAGTGGTTCCTTGAAGACCTACCCGCCGATAAAGCTGGCTCTCAAAATGACTTCGTGCTAATTTTGAACCCTCTACGCCTTGACGAAGATGGTACCACTTTCATCCCTCAATATGCGCGATAAGAAAGTTATAGCGACTTCCACAAGGCCCGCTAAGCTCGCAGAAACGGTAGGTGGGACGCAGGGTCCGCGTCCGGAGCTGTTCAGTCCTTTTCAAAGTATCATATTTTCGGAGTCGGAGACGCAATTGCGGCTGCGCATCGACTTCCTGGCAGCCACGTCCGGTCACACTGTCAGCACCCGGCTTTCCACTGCTAGAAGGAGCGTCTGTGTTCAAGGGTGTTCGGCGAGGTTTTTTTTCCGGTTTTTTTTTTCACTGGGGGTTACAAATAGGGACCACTGCTTGGTGACTAGAGCACAAGTACCCGAAACTTGATCGCGGGAATTGTCTCCTGAAATTGGTGTGTCCCTGCTGACTATTTTTTTTCTCTTTCTTTTGGATTCTGTCCTCAAATCTGCGTCTTGTTCTCGTCTTCTTATAGCGAACCGCTTTTTTGGTAAAGTTGGAGTCAAAAAATCTCAGCTTTTTCAAGCTGAATGTAGAGAAAAATACGCGAAAGTGCAGCAAAATCAGCTGCTGGGGCAATTAGTTGGATCGGCGTAGAGCCAGACTGAAGAGTGAGCCGAGATTGTGCGGCGGGTAGGCGTTAGAGGCAGAGTCAGTGTTCTAGAGACTGCAGGGGCCAAAGGTTATTGCGCTTTCACAACAACAGAGCAAGATATCGGGCGCTAGCCTAGTCGTGGGCCTAAGGACCTCCGTTCGGCAGTAGAAATTACACGTTAAAGGTAGCGCTTTTAAATTCCGGATGGCTTCATTGCACCTAGTGATTTATGGTCTAATACAGTCATGGCATCTGCTTGGCGCAGAGGTTCGTAGAATGTTTGAGGCCAATCGCGTTCCTTCAGAGACGAAATTATGATGTGATCGCGGCGGGGGGAATTCCTGTGCAAAGCAACGTAACCTCCCCTTTCCTCCTCCGATCCCTTAGCCATTCTACCTGCCATCTTACTGACTTTTCCAACCTCCTACAACTTTTTTCAATTTCTCAAGGAATTTTCTGGTTTTTACACGAAAAACTCTGCCGTCGAGCGAGAGGAGGGAGGGTCACTACTGACTACGTGGGTACTGAACTCGAATATTGAATGTAGTAATTGTATAGCAATTTGGTTGCGTCACCGCCAACAGGAGGGCAATGGTATGTTACGCATTGGATCCACGACAAGAAAGTTCAACAACCGGAGAGTTCCTCAAGGCGAGATATGACCCTAGTTGAAAGCAGCTAGCAGATATGATCCCCTCCCCACAAATGAGAATCTTTCAGCAATATAAGGATAGCGAGCATGAAACATTAAAAATCATTCATAAAAAAATTTTTCTCTAGGGAGAATAGGACCCCTATCCTTTCTCCAAGGACTAGCTGCGGGACCCCTGCTTCATGATATTGACATTTACAAATTAGTCCTTATCATGTGAAATTCAACAGCTCACTTGAACGCCCGCCCAACGTGACCAGTTTTATTTACATCATTCATGACACTCGCTGCTTACCAAATAATACTGAGCTCAATTACCGGAAAAGTAATCCGGGATAATTTGGTAGCTTCAGTAATTATTTGATGAACAGCGTATGTTGGATACCCTTTGGAACCTTCATACTTGTAAGCCTACTCGCAACTGTTTTTTCATTTATTCAGTTGATCGATTGACAGATATTTATTGCTGATGAATCTGCGTACGTATATGGCCTATAGGCAATTCTCAATTACATCTCTAGACGACATAGCACTTTTTTAAAATTCTCTCTGATTTTTAACTGTAATTCTCCTCCTCTGAGGAGTCGGAGTAACTAGGCTAGTCTATTCAGTTTCTGCAGGACTCTCGAGTAGCTGTGTTGGCAAGTTACGGTTGTAATCATTGGCTATATCATTTCATGTGCTCCTGTCCTAGAATTGACATGACAGTGTTAGCCTTGCACTCTTGAGACGAAAAATGATTCATAGGGTTAGGTAGCATGATAGACTCATCCTGAATATGGCTGGATAGAGGACTATGATAAAAGAATAAGCGTGGACCGCATTTTCGAGTAGACGTCTATTTTCGGAGTTTTTGCTTTTTAAAGAAAGCGGTAGGGCTCAAAGGAGGTGGTAATTAGAGGCTGCCAACTTTGATATTGACTGGATAACCGTCGCATTCTTGAATCGAGAATCCATTGATCTTTGGCATAGTCTAATTCGCCACTGCGGTCTCGCATTGCCGTAGTAAGAGAAAGCGAAGTATTTCCTTCAATAAATATCAAAGCGTGACGCATACATTGTTTTGAATTGATAAGAGTGACGTCTGGCTCCTCACAGCTGCTACTACCCAGCAATACCGCTTTGAAGTCCCACCAATAACATACTAAAATCTTTCCCATGCATATCTGTTTTTGGCTAAGCAAGCTACTCTCTTATGTTGGGGCATCTATGGACTGGGCATGCACGATGTACGAAAGGCGTCCATCCTACCAACCACAAGTTCACGAATGTTCTTGTCCAATGTGTACAAGCCAAAAGCAATAACTTCCCACGGTTTCGGTATGACTTGTCACGACGGGTCCAACTCATGAAGCATTCTTCACAAGAAATTTTCCTGATAACCGAGATTGCGGAGAAGCATGGCACTTGTCATTCAGATGGAGCCTAGAGGCTTGCCCATATAACTAAGTGGTTACGTTCGGTCTACCTCAAGAGATTGAAGTAAAAGGCGTCATTCTGTGCCTGAGGGCACCTATACATTTGCCCAACATCACGAGATCGAACTAATCCAGCTTAGAAGCGGCTGATGCAAAAACGTACCGCATCGCATGGTCTTGCGATATCCCCCCTCAAAGGCAGTTGCACACTATCGAATTCCTAAAACCTAAAATTCTGCTCAGTGGGGCGCTGTATAGTGGGAAATGGCGAAAGAACGGAGTGAAACGGTCAAAATCCGGCGAAGAAAAAGCCTCCGTTCTCAGTGACTTGTAAATCGATTTCGGACGAGTTTCCGTAGGCATCTTACCAATCAGCTACCGAAGATACGGCTGCATATGTGTACCGCATAGTATTGCAGTCAGCCACACGGGCCGCTTTTATATAAATCTAGCTTTATACTATGCTCAGCTAATGAATAAATACGAGCGAGAAACGGTCGTTCCGTTTTGTGGCGGGCGCGGCATAGGAAGGCGTTGAGACGTAAATTGTTGGCTCTATAGGGCGTTATAGGATACGCTCCTTGAAAACGGCGTTCACCCAGTTCGCCTGTCGAGTCACGGAATTTTTGTTAGGCCGGTTACAAATCCAGCAACCTGTATACGATTTATTTGCATGCCCTAAGAGGTGTTAGGTTCAACCGACACGGGCAGTGGCTCTACAGGAATCAATAAATGGGATAGGTAGAAAAGTACCTCGATCCTGAGGGACTTTTAAGCTTTGAAAACTTCCACAAAATCATGATATACCCATTTGCAGAGACCCCAAAGGACAGTCTCCACTAATCAGGGATGAAAACATTTGAAATGTTTTTGGCCTTTTATTAGAACAATTCAGTCAAAGTGTCGCAGCACTTTCCGTCCAACCTGATAATATTAGAATCAGACTAAGTTCATGCAGTCCGAGTGTAAGCCCCCTGTGAGGTGACCACCGTTTCCCCCCTCCCTGTCATATAACGGTGTGAAAGTTGGATGAACATCGCTTGCGCGGTTTTTCCCAAATGTTCGCATTGCCTTCCCTACGCACCTGCACTACCCAATATCGTGCTGTTCTGAAAACCATTCATTTATTCGTGAGCAGCAATGAACAGCTTGTTATCGTGTGACTGTCTACCGTAACAGGGTCTGTATTGCTCTTATGAGCTCTAACAGGTCAACATGGGGGAAGGTTAAGACGCAGGAGATTGTAGTAACCACTCCTCGTCTTGCCGCTGTCTTAATGCTAATGCGCTCACATTGCATTTCTGTGCCATCCAGTTTGCGCCTGGTTAACTCCTTCGATTCCCTTGTTTGAAAACATGGTCGACCTTCTATGATTGTCATTCAGTGGCTTCATATGACCCTTTACTATTTGACAACAAGCAGTTAACTGTCAAAAGAATATGCTGCACCGACACATGTTTTCCTTCCGATACGGATTTTCCTTGAGTTTGATCTTCTTGATTTCGTTTGCCTCGTTTCACTGATTCCAGAGTGCGATGAAGGCCAAGTAAGCAAGGTAACCTAAGGAGCTCACAGTTAGTCAATAGAGTGTTTTCCAACTTTTCGAAGCTCAATCAATATTGATCAATACTCGCTCAAGCTCGATCAATCAAAGCTATTGCTGCTATAGAATAACGTTGTTCTCCTAACTTCCACAAAGAATTCCATTCAAAAAAATATTATGGTCACTATTAATTGCTTTCTTTGGATTACATCGTGCACTCAGATTGTATGCAATGCTCTAACAAGGGCGTTAGAGCTTTCAAACCCTTCCACATACCCCTTCTCTCTTATTGTGAATCTGGAATGGCTCAAGCTATGCGGATGATGTGTGACTCTGGCCAGAGCAGGAGCTGTTCCCGTGCCCATCACCTAGGTGCCTTTCGAGGCCCTACAGTGCTGAGAAAGCCAAGCTGGAACTACAAACGATAACAGCGGAACGTTGTAAATTGATGGCATAGGTCATGGTGGTGCTGGAATGTCGCGGTACGGATCGGGTTCCTCCTGATGGACATCCTCACGCCCCAAGTTCTCTCAGCGATCCTTCTGTAGTTCCAAACCATCAGGTCGGCAAGTGAAGTCGAGGCAGTACACGAAGTTCGTCCCTCAGAAGTGTATTTTTACCAAAAGTTGCGAGGGTGATTACTGTAGTCCTGCAGAACAAATGCTGATGGAACAGGACTTTGAACTAACATTAGTCAAAGAAAGAAGATGTTGCCGTTCAAGAGCTGCTGAGCAAGAAAAAAATGCATCATAAATTGTACACTCCCCTTTTGAGTTGATAAATATCCCACGACCGTTGACCGCCAGCCTTTTTGAAGGGTCGTCAGTAACGCCCTCTTACTTTTTTGAGAACTGATCATACTTATTCGTTTGCCACTCATCCATCCTTGTTCCTCGCTGTTTGTGTCTCCTTGTTCATTCCTGAACAGTACTAGAACAACTACTTGTTTTTTATCTCTTTATGAAACGAATAGACTCTGAACAGTTCGTCGCTTACTCACGACTGGAGTGTTGAACTCCTAAATCGTTTCTACCTAAAATATCAGCAAACCGATCTGGCCATTGAGTTCACGTCGTCCTTAATATTGGCTCAACAAGAGCGATTGTTCGTCCAACGTCTGTGAAATGCATGTTACCAGCCCGAGATCTTTGATTTCTCTAAGCACATTTGGAAACGTCCCTGATCGTTGGTCGTCGACGGTTTACCAAACGGGAGCCTTTCATTCAATTAGGAAACCCCTGAAAGTCGCGGAATGAGTCATGTACAAATGGCGTCGTCGGTGAATTCATTGAAGGATCAGTAAGGCGATTTTGAGCACACATAGTACTGCGACAGCCCCATTTTACTGCAACCATTAAGAGGATACTATGAGCGTCTACAGTCGCACCCGGTAGTTTGTCACCTCGCCATTCGGAATAGTGTGATAAAAGTACCAGGCATGAGAGTTCACTCTCTCCTCGTTTTCTTCGGGTTGGCTCTGTGGATACTATAATAAATGTCCACCTTTATTGCTTATGCGTTTGCGTATTCTGCCGCCCAAGCTACATAACACCTGCGGAGTGTCTCTGCGTTTCTGTTTACCGCGTGGTCAACAATGTCAGGCAAGCTGTCCTCATTTGAAGCCTCTTCGATGGGCTCTCCTGACTTCAGCCTATCGCTAAGGCAGTTGGCATCTATAGCTTCGTAATCAAACGACAAATATACAAAACTACGGAATTTTTCCGTTGTGCTCTACTCCACTATTCATTCATTTTACTTCAAACACTTGTAACTGATTGCTATTAAATGCGAGTTCATCACGAAAAGAAACACATGTGATAGGGATATCTAATTCACAACAAAATGCTGCAAAATTCTGTTCCGCCTCAAAGGCAAGCTGTACACTCCCTTCCGAAGAGAGTCCTTTCAGTATGCGAAGTCGAAGTGCCTGCAGCTGGGAACGGCGTACTGGACGGCAGTGATACCAGATGCCTCCTCGATACCCGGCCCGCAGTGTCCTCACTATGTTGCTCCTGCGTCGATACCTCAACTGAGGGATAGGAGGAATCAAAACTGAGATGGTGCAGACAAGTAGCGTTTTTGGCTGTGGTTGGGCGAGTGGCTGACCGTGCAGTGCCGAGGGCGGATCGTGGAGATGGCATTCAGGTATCACTATGCTTGAGCATCATCCCATACCTTTTTTTTGCGAGAGAGAGTGGCAGCATATATCCAGTAGCTGCGCAACTCCGTCATCTCACACATGGCTGAAACCGGCATTTGAAGAGATGAGTTTGCAGATTATCTGTAAGCTAACTCGTAGCTAAGTAAATGCAGTGCAGCACTGCTGTTGGTTACCGTGTACACATTTTTATCCAAGCGTGAAATCGGCAAAATGCCAACAGGATCGACTATCTCCCTCTGACAATAATTCCTTTCTCTCAAGCCCATTTCCATAGACGTAGCCTTGCTAGTTCTGTATATACAGTACTTCGCCAAAATGTTCAGCTAATGATAGACAAGGTTCCCAATGCAGCGATTTTTGATATCACAGAACCACCAAGTACCATAGATCAATTCCAATTCCAGGTAATCCTTTGTATTTACCTTTATTTTAGTAACCCTTTTCTCGAAAAACTTAGAAGAACACAAAAGAAAGAAGGGCTTTTCCTATGATCGGGATAGCTCTGCAAAAACATTACTTGCACCTTCCAAGGGTACAGTTGGGCTAATCGATCGAATCATCGTGAAACCGTTCTCCCTCTTGAAATGGGTGTTGATGACAGATCCAATTATCGTTCCTTTCTAGTACATTATGTTCACAAAATTTTCTTTTCGTACTGGTTCATACTGTCACTTTTCATCAAATTTGCTTGTTAATTGCGGACTGCTCAAATCCAGTAATTCCAGTACCAGTACAGTATCAGTACTCTTCGAATTAGAATTCTGCCTTTCGTGATACCACGGCTGACTGGTATTTGAAGTTCCGATTTCCGAATCTTCGCTCAGCAAGACGTGGAAAATCCACAACTACTGCAAAGCATCCGCCTCTTTAGTAGCAATTCTTGTCCTGGATTTCCCGAAACGGTCCACATTTTCAGAAAGGTTTTTTGTTATCATTGTTCTGACATCGACTTATTCATCAGTTCTGGAGAATTTCAAATTCGTTTCCAATCGTTCGCGACAAAAACATGATTTTAGGTGGTTGACGAACTATAATTTATGAGCTTTATATCATCAACGGTTTACTTTGTTCCTTTACTGGTACTGCTCTCTGTAACAGTAAATGCGCGAGAGGATCAAGTAGAAGACCCTCATCGACACCATCGACATCGTATTCGATCAACGTTTCAGCGACGAAGACAACCAGTGTACGAAATCATTTTCAGATTTTCCAGCGGTACTCCACTGAGGTGTGCATTCAGGGCTGGGAGGTGCGAACGAGCAATTCTGGATCAGAGAGAATGATCGTTTCTGCCGACCATTTGCCTGGGGGGGGGGCGGTAGGGGAGGGTCAACCTCCAAGGTGTGTAAGCAAAATTTGTTGGGCAAAAAGAGTTGATTTAGCCCGACATGGGTTCCCTGCTTCTGAATGCCTTACTCTCTTGGGATACCCTGCTTTTCCATACGACAAAGCTTTATAGAGCTCCATTAAATCATTTTTTTTGAATTCAGTTGCGTCCACGGCGAACCTGTGGATGGTGAATGTGAATGTGAACAAAACTATACAGGCCGACATTGTGAAAAAGAAAAACACTGCTCTTCATTTCGACGTTATCGGAATGGATCGTAAGTTTGTTCATTTCTTTACAACCCAAGCTTCATTTTCAAGTGATAAACA